>JAAZTK010001164.1:0-15132 GCA_036507255.1 Megalothorax incertus
CTGGAATAGTAATTCTCTTCCTTCTTATACCTACTATCGTATATTAGCTAATGGTTTGTAAATAGAACAGCCACTAGCTTTTTTTATATCATTTCTTTGAGCTACCTTTCGGCGCACCCTTTTTCTAACAATCTTCCTTATACAAAAATAGATCCATCTCGGCTTAGGGATTATAGATTGGAGGGACGAGTACTACTATCAAAGATGAGCCGTCCATTTCTGGGTTCTTTGGATGGATCCATTCTTATTGCCGATTGAGTAGGTATTACTAATAAATTAAGCTGCTATTTGTCTTGAGTCGGTGGATTTGTTCTTCTTAAATAGTAGGTATACGAAGGAAATAAGCTTTAGGATTCACTTGCCCAGAGTAAATAGAGTATAGTCTTGGATTGGCGTATATGACTCGGAAGGAGATGGAGGAGGAGGAGGTGTTTGAACTCGAATTCCATTTGCGAGGATGCGAGGGATGTTTGTCTTTTAATTTAACATCTTTAAGCAGTCCCCGAGAGCAGAGAGAGAGAGGATATTAATGCCATTGCAATATTTGCCTCCAATTCCTCAGGAGGAGATCCTAAGAGTTGAAGAAAGGGCTGAGAATGTATTTGAGAACGCCTACAAATCAAATATCCACGAGATCTTGGTCTCTATTTGTTCTACCTAGAGTCGTAGATGCTAGTAGAGTAATGAAATCGACCGGACTTGTACCTTCCTTTGCGAGGTAAACTTGTGAGTTCCTTTTTTCAAGGGGATGATATCTTTGGGTTCAAAATCTGAATGACTATTGACACTGACACTCAAACAAGTCATGTTCGAACCTTTTCTGCTCCAAAAAAGCTCCAGATCCAACATCTTCTCCATACTCGAAAAGCTTTTGGAGGATTTTTAAAATCTGGGAGGGCTGAACTAACCTTTTAACATTTTTTAACAGGATTTGAGGGTGTTGACAAACCCTTAAGGACTTCAAGGATCGGCTCTTTTTAACCCCGAAATGAATTTCTCGGAAGTTTACCATCTAAAAATAATGGAAATCTACCCCTCCGACCGCAGGTCACAAAAGGAACACCTGAAAGATAGGTGTATGACCGAGGGAAAGATAGAGAAAGGTGTAACCCATAAAATCTAAGGCACTAATTACAGTATTACACCAGTCCAGTTTTACTGAGGTGGAAGGAAACGAGCCATTTGACGCCCTCCTTTATCAATCCTCCTCCTCCTCTCTTATCCCTTAAGGTTGTATGGTGAAATTCCTCGATTTTTTACAATTTAAACCACTTGAAAATGTCCTCGAAAAATCTCCTCTTGAGATCCCCAAAGAATTCCATTTCCCCGAGTCATTTTGGCAAACATTGAGCCAAGAAATGAATAATGTAATGATCGGCTTTGTTGCCTCAAGTGCCAAACATTAAGATCGCGGTAGATAAGATGCCTACGAGCATGGACAAATATTACACAATCGAGTTAAAGTAAATCAAGTTAATGTATTTGAAGAGCAGATCGTACAGATTTAAGTATATCTGAGGCTATTAATACTTGAATTCTTAGAGTCTCCGCGACTAATCAATAAGGCTATAATAGCCTATCTTTTAGTATTCTTCTGGCTGATCTTTAAGTGCTTTGCTTGTTTAATGTGGCACAAATGTAAACTGAATAAATTAAGGGGGGAAATTCTTGGAATTACATCAGCCGGGAATCGTTTAATAGCGGTTTAATCTTGGATAAAAAAGAAGTCGAGGACATGAACAAAGTTCACAAGATAAAATAAATCCCAGCCCTACCTTCTGATCCCCCATTCGATTCTCATTTAGAATCCCACTCGATGCACACTGGTCAAACTGGGGCCAAAAACCACCGCCGCCGAGTGACACGCCGGGTGACATTGGCCTTAGCGGTTCGGCTCGACTCTTGGACAAAACACGGGAAGAAAAAAGATTCAAAATCCAATGCGAGCATCTCTAGTCTCCCCCATAAATAACTCATGAATCACGGACCTCTCAACATGCACTTGTCACTCTTCTCAAGAGGAGAGGAGAGAGCTCCGGAGGAATCTGAATCAGGCGAGGACTTGAACTCTGAGGAAAAAGTGCCTGAGGATCCTCCTTAAAGTTCCAAACCAAACATATTGTTCAGAGATTCCTCGCATTCTCCAAGCGATCCCTTTACAAGTCCTTTAAGTCTCTCCGCCCTCCCCTCATATCCGTATCAGACTTGACTTCAGATTACATGGAAAAGTTGCTTTTGCTCTCGAGCCTCCGGCTAAGCCGATATCTCGTACTGATCCCAATAAGGAGGCCCGAATTTGTGTCAAAATAACCTCTCCTTCATAATAATCCCCTCCTCGGCCTTATGTACAATCTATTAAGTGGATATCTTCGGCCGAGGAGAAAAAGTAATGCGCCGACAGCCCAACAACAATTACTCTCACGCCCCATTTAAACCCTTATCTTAGGGGCTTAGGGACGTACAAAGTGCTCCAGCAAAGGCTCTTTTTCAGAACTCTTTAAACCTTATCAATTTTTACCTGATTATTCAAAGTACGTGATATTTAAATGCGATCATCTTCATTCTCCCCAACTGGATCTTTAAATTTTAAAGAGCGTTTTTACGTTTAAATTGTATGCAAATGAGCTTTGTATTCTGAGGCAGATGCTCGCAACTGAAGTTTGGGGGAAATCTGGTTTACCAATTATCACTCAATTTGCAAAAATTCCATCTGGGTCAATAAAATGTAGTGATTTAATTTCGCAGCGGATCGAGGTTCTGGTTTGGCGAGGTTGGCACTAAATTAATTCATTGCCTTTCCTGGCGGCTGCTGCTGCTTCTTTAAAGAAGCAGGGAGCGAAAGGGTTAAGTGAATCACAATTCAGAGCACTTTTCTTCTTAAAAGAACCAAATGACTCTACAAATGTCAAATCACGCAATGTGTAAGAGAGCTCTCGATCGAGTCAAAAGAAGGAAATAATGTTGTTCAGATAGGGGAGTAAGATAAGGGGACGAGTTGGCATTTCGCCGCAGCTCTTTGACTCATCTCATCTCTCCCTCTCTCTCATTTTTGTGATATAAAACTTTAAATTTAAAAGGAACAATTGATCCCAATTACCTCAACTCTGTCAACCAAGGGGGTTTGACTAAAAGGACTGCTGTGACAAGTTTCGAGCAAAGCATATACATAAATCACGGGGAGGCCAAGCATATATGTGTCCGCCCTTGCTCTCTCTCATCTGTGCAAATATGGGGGTTCTTTTAATATTTTTTTAGTAATCTGTTCAGGAACTCCTTTGAAATGTGTAGCAGACGGTCCAACAACAGAGTTCAACGGCAAATTGTCTGGTCGAGTGCGTGTGCTCGAGGAAATTCCAAAGACTTGTTGCTGAATGCAAAAAAAGTTGCTCGAGATTCTTCTTTTTTTAAGCACCTCATTGGCAAATGTCAATTGGAGCAATTGAGCGAATTGACCATTTAAGACCATATATTGTCTCTTGAACCCGAGCGCCACTCCATTTAAGCAGTTACAAGTCGGCGTTTAATCCTCTGTGACAAGGCCCAGTTGGTGGAGAAAAACAATCAAGGAGAGATCCAGAGCATACCCGAGAGTCTCGCATAAATTAACAAGTTCAAAGAGGAGAAGAACAGGTGCAGTACGAACTGCATGCAAATATACGAGAAGGAATGCAAATATGTGGATTAATAATGTAATCCAAACAGGCTGATGTCTCTGAACTGCTCTTAAGCTTAAACCTGATCAATTTACCGTGTGAGAATCCAGCAAATCATTCCAATCCAAAGCATTCAAAGGCAATCGGATCAAATCATAATAATTATTTGAGGCTGAGATTCATTTGGGGGAAAAAACAGGAGCATGGCCGAAGGAGATTTAAGATGATTTGGAGCAATTAGGATGGGTAAACAAATGTGAGAGTGAAGGTAATAAAATCAGTTTGCATCAGTTTGGTCGTAAAGTCATCGATTGCAGCCAGCCTTCTACTACTACGATATTCCTCCGGCTTTATTAAATATTTACAGCCCCGCTCAAAAAAAGTTGATCTGAACGAGATTGAACTCGCAAATCATTTCTCCTATATACTCGCATACTCACTCACTTGTTACGCATTATTCGTACTTAACATACTCCCGTAGTTTTGTGTAATTCATTAATATTCATTGAGCCAGGGCCGCGAGGGTAAAAAATGGATAATCCCAGGGAAAGCCGAGTCCAAGATCTTGATGAGAATAGTAATTTGGAGCAGAGTGGAATGAAATTATGGAAGCTGTCAATGTCGGGTGACTTTTGGATCGGGTTTAATGCAAGTAATTACTAATTAGAGATGGATTCGAATTACATCAACTGAGCCAGCTCTCTCTCAGCCTCTGATCTGGCCACGTCCACTTGATTGAGGAATTTAATATTCACCAGGAATAAATTTATTATGCTCCTCAGTCCGTTCCCCTTAATATTTATTAGATTACTCACTTATGTTACGTATATATACTCGCCTGCAATGGCTTAAGCCAATGCTAATTCTCATTTGACGACTCGACGACTTACAGACTTCATTTAAACGAGATCTGATGCAACTCACGGCTGAGAATCTCTCCAAAAGGGAAGATAAACTCTCCCTGACCTCGAGTATAATACCTTCTACTTCTGTGTATATATCTTGTTACGACCCTGTCCAGCAAAAATCTAAAAATCCAGATCCAGAAAACAAGACTGGAAGATTTAAGAGGGTGGCAATGAAAATGAGAAGAGTTGTAAACTTTTTTTTAGTTTTAAAGAGTGAAAGAGAAGTGTAATGAAATTCATGCGAGTGTATAGGATTTCAAGGGAGAAGTTGGCTCACAAATTGGTGGAATTCTCTCCAAAAAATTCGAGCTCTTCCTTCTAACTCGACTCCCCTCATTACATGCACATTGTTTAAAAGAGCAAAAGTTGTTTGCATTTGGAATTGGATTCCTCGTCGCAGCCATTTAAGAGAGCCCTGAATTAATTCTGAAGCGACAGCATTCCTCAACGTGGATTGACTGACCCGTGGCTCCGGCTGATCAAGTAAAATTGCATATGGCAAATTAACCACATTGACCACATATTACTATTCTCAACGGCTGGAAAATAGGGAACTCATCAATCACTGCACACGATCGAGCTACAATATTGATATGAAGATGTGCAAGTAGGGAATTAATTTGCTATTTAATTTAATCCTGAGAAGTATATTTATGTCCGTAGTTGGAACATATTACAAAGTGTTTTTTTGGTTAGGGAGCAGGGAGAGTGGCCGTTCTTTATGGGTCCTTATGAGACTGCATATTTAAGTTGATGATATAAGTCGAAAAGGTAGATAGGTACTCTAGGGAATACACAGGTAGAGTATGTTGAGTACTCTGAGAGGGTAGGACATTGGTTAGTTGGTGATGGTTTGGGGGTTGCTTCAGTGTCCGCCGCTCATGCATTATTACTATTAGGGGGTCGTTGAGGGAGCTTTCGTTGGAGAGCCCCAAACTACCTGCAGATTAATTTCACTGTCATTTCCGACTCGGACTTTCGGGCAGTAACTTGAACCTCATATACTCCTCCAGTCCAGTCAATGAACCGATCCGTACGGATCTATCCATCGGATTTACATTGGGGGACCCTTGAGATACATTTACCTCGTTGCTCGAGTTTGAATTCAAATCTATTTCTTTGTACCAATTCGCCCCAAGTTCGACTTTGACGGTGTTCTTTCGGATTATATTCGTATACTCTGTGACTTGTTTTGAAGTTCGGGGGGATTAAAAGAAAGAGTGGTAATTAGAGGAGGAACATTTGTTCAGTGTGATTACCATCAATCTGATCTGTGTGCAGTTTAAAACTTGCTCGAACGTCTGTCGATTCCGTTTAACACTCTCAAGAGCGGGTTCAATTTTCAACCCCTTTAAAGGTGAGTAGTTCCAGCTTACATTTTACAACCCTTGCTCTTTAAAAAAAGTTCCATACCCTTTACTCGACTCTCGACATTATCTCCACTCCAAATCAGACATTTCTCCTCCTTCCTGAGCAGATCTTGCCCGTGCAATCTTACTACCAAATCTTTCTCTATACAAAACTCAAGATCCGAATCTCAAGCGAGTAGATTTACGAGCTCTTCTTGTATTTCCGCACCTGGCTGGCAGATCTGATTCAATTAGTCTGAAAAAAGCGCTTAAAGGTTCGGAAAAGTCCTACATTTCTTTCGAACAAAATCCAATTAAATTCCGAGCAAATTCCTCTTCACACATGCGACATTATACGGCTTACCACAACCAAAAGTCACACTTAATTTACATCAATTCCCACAAAAGCCCACACGCAAACCCCCTCGTGTGGAATTTCAAGTTCTAGATTCAAATTAGAGCTAATTACTTTTAACCCAGGCTGTATTCGAATACATTTGAATTAAGAATAATTAATTTGATAATCATCTCTTACTCCGCTCCCCTCCGCTAATCAGTTCAGGGGCAAATGGATTAATAAGTTTATTAATAGTCTTTTGAAAAGTGTTTGTATTGTCCATATGCTATTCTAAACATGTAAGTCCCCCTCAAGGAGGGAGCAAGTATCAGAACGGAACATCCAGATCTCGTGCAGAATCATAAATCTCATTGCATCACTCACACACACGATTTAAATGAGCTATTATTATCTAGATTCTTATTGAGAGTGTTATCACCTTATTGCATTTAATAGATACAATCTGCCTGAGTGAAAAAAAGCAATTGTTTTGGACGCGGATGGGTAGCGCTGAAACTGAGCTCTCCTTGAGCGATTTATGGGCTCGAGATCAGTCTCAATCTCGGCCCGATTTGCATCACAAAATACAATCCCTTGAAAATTCAAATGACCATCATATTCGAGCTTAATTACTGCAGATCATTCAGGTGATATATGCAAATTAATTCTAGCTAAATATGAGAGCAATTTAGTTCTAAACTAATAAGGATAAATGAAATATATCTCATGCAGTTGGAATGAAAGATTTCTAGATTCATTAAGCTTTACAAAAGGACCCCACTTCAGAATGTCATCCTGATTAATAGTTCACCTTTATTCCAGTTCCTCCTCTTCGGTTTCCTCTCAAATGACTCGAAAAGCCACTGCATTTGATCGACCCACCGGATTATTACGAGGTTGAAACATTTATAATATTTATTATGTATGGCCGGATTGCATTCAGAGTCGGATAAAACATTGAAATGGATCTCTTTCGAGCAAGGAGGAGCTTCGAAGGAGAATTGAAAGGCTTCTCTCGGGGTGTTTTGACAGATTTTACACATTGAGCTTCATTCCAGTCCGTGATAAATTCGACGTCACCCACTTGAAAAGGAACTTTCAAAGGGGACAGCTAGGGCGAGCTCGACCGCGTCAGTGAACGACAAAGGTGGCGGATAAATATTGCAAAAAAAAACCGAGTGAAAGGAGCCTCCAGCGGGGACCCTCAAGAAAGCTCAAGTTTTAAAGGTAGCAAGGGACAGGATGAAAAATCGAGTGATCCTCTGTGTTCTCTAAAAAAAGAAACCCTTGAAATCCATCTAAAACCCCATACTTATTTTAAACTAGGAAATATGTATTTAGATTCACTCTTCAAGAGTCCTAAATCGTCTCTTGAAATATGACAGGCAGAGTCCTCCAAAAAGAAATCCCCCCTCTTAACAAATCAGGGCCCGAACAATCGGTAGGATACTTAAATTATCATGTTCTGGCCGACTCTTAAAGCTGCAAGCACAGATCATCATCTATTGTAATGAGCATATCCGTATCTTCAAGTTGGCAATACCTAGTTGAAAAACACTCGCAGAATCGTGAGCACAATTTATTTGGATTGAGATGAGTTTCACAATCCTTTTCAATGTAAAAAACGGACTCAATCTCCACTCTCATCCCGCGACTGTTGCGAATTATATTTCTAGTCCTAATCCTCCAATGAGGATCGAGGGGTACGCAGACGCGTATATTCCCCCCTTTCTGTACCATAAATCTATAGACTCGGAGATTGCAATACTTGCTCGTTCTATAAATCCATATCGCATCTCTCCGCCGCTACCAATATGGACTAATACGAGAGCAAACAAGTTGGGGCTGTATAAATCCTATAGACCTTTTTTTGCTAACTAAGGATGAGATCTTCCTCCTAGAGTATTTAGATCCCACAGCATTGCTCCCAAACAATTTGTAATTCCGGGACAAATCCAAATTGCGAATCGCGCCTACTAGCTTTGATCTTTATGTGTGTTCCCCCCACTGTTTCCTCTTCTACAATACGATAAAAACCTCATTTATTATGAGAATTTGAATTTAAAGGGGGCCCACCGTCCTTTGTCGGCTCCGATCAAGTAATCAACCTAATAGTAATTGGTTCGAGTTACATACCTTTAAATGTTCTCAAAATTTGCGGCCAATTTGTTTGAGATTTTTGGGTGAAATCTGTGGGGGTTAGGCAAAGCAAAGGGGAATTTAATGTGCAAAGTTTCGAATTTGCTGCAGGGAGGATTTCTTTCAGAGATGGAAAAGTGATTGAAAAATCGTGATAAATTTGTAATTGCATTTACTCTGCTAATAAGCATATACTATGAACATCTCTTGGATGAGAGCAATTAAATGGCCATTACTCGAATGCATGGCTCTGGTCCAAATCCAATTCGAACATTTGTAGGTATATATGATACGAGAGAGAAGATGGCACACGTGCATATACTCGTATCTAAAATCTTGTGTAATTCCCTACATTTGATCTGTCCATCTCACTCTTCCTGAGGAGTCGTTTGATTTTAGGAAGAAGGAAAGATTCAGGTTGAGGGGGGAAATCATATCACTACGCCTCTTTTTTAGAGCCATCAGCTTAAGCCATCAGCTCATAGAATGAGCAAGATGATGGCAAGATGAAGATGTGTCAAAAGTCCGTGATCTCAAGAGGAGGAGGCTAGAAACAGACGAGAGTCGAGTCGACTCTAGATACCCCTGCAGGAAGAAAAATCAAGAAAAATCCCTCATTTGCATTAAGCTCTCAAGTAAGGCACTGAGGATTACCATCAAGGGGTAATGTGGCTCGAGTAATACCCACTTGATTGATGTAACCATCTCAGCTCACTTTCCCATTTAAAACAGCCCCTTAAAAATTCAAATCCCACTCGCCCGCATTCGCCAAAACAGCTTAAAAATCATCACAAATGCCCAACCCTCGCCTCAATCCAATAATAATTCCAATGTAATTACACGAAAAACCCAGCTCCATCTAAATATAATGATCTCTTGGGCCATTTGCATTTAAACTCTCGAATTGTTGACCTTTTTCATTTTTCATTTATGACCCCTAGATGTTACGTACTTTCCGCTTTTATACACAATTTAATTCAAAACTGTGCATTAGATTGGGCAATTCTTTATAGGATCTGAATTAAATCGAGGCGAGTTTAAGTCGAGAAAAACAGATTGACGACAGGTTCTAGACTCAAACGCTTAAGTCATTTATAGTGTAGGTGGCAAAGCATTTGTTCAGGGAATTAAGCAAAAAAAATCCTTTGTTTTGCACATCCCAATGAGTCAGCTCCGAGTTGTTTTCCCATTTGGGAGTTGCGAATTGCTTTCGGGTGGGCTCACTAAATGTTTTGCTCGTAAAAATTGTTAAGGGGTTGGACTGGGAATTGGTTCTAAAAATAAAAACTGGGCTGCATATCCTCCTCTGGAGGTACCCTTCACCTTTTTCTCACAACCCTTGCTTGCTCAAATTGAATCCAGACCTCTGAGGAGTAAAAGTAATTCTCATCTAAATTCTTTTTGGCGGCAGGATCCCTTGCACAGTTAAAAATTAGCTCTCATTTCTCTCGAAGACTTTTTTCCAAAACCTCACACTCTGGCGCTCTCATGTCATTTACGAGCCCTCCTCGTCATCTTTTTATTGTTTTTCTAAGAGCTTCAGACCACCACTCCTCTCTAATTGTGATACAACGAGGGTTCATTTTCAGAGACCAGGTATAAGCTCTTATGCAATCGCTCTCTGGAGAAATTAATAGACGCATTATTCACCTCGCCCTCGAAATTACTCGAATGAGGGAACGGCCCAGCCTCCTCCTCTCTCCTTAATTGGAGTATTTATTTACTCTTTAATTAAGATTACAATACCACTCACAGCTCCATATATTCCAATAGTTCTTTTAACACAAGGTGGAGATGTGTTAAATCATCTCAAGTAATTGCTCGCTCGTACACTCATAAGGCTCTGCATATAAATATGTGTATTAATGGGTTGGGCGGAGTTGAAAAAGTAAAGCACATTGCTCATAAACTGTTGAGAGATATTTCATTAAGGCAGCTGGATCTGTAAGAAGGATTCGGCTCTGATTAACTCGCCCCCGGCCCACCCTTTGCGATTGACAAGTTTTGAGCATTTGTGGGGGGTGTGATGATACTTTGTGGTGTAGATTCCTCCACGTACGCCTCTTTGTTTATCTGAAAAAACCTCGACGGCTCGTGTACGGAGCTCTCCTAGGGGTTTGTAAACTGTTGGCCAAAAAATACAATAAAATGAACCATAAATGAAGACGGGATTCCTCTTTCCAAGTGACCAACCGATACACTTTTTTTGCCTCGTCAACTCATCTACATAAGAGATGATATTGGAGTGGACTGCTCTCTCTCTCGTACTACAGTTCCTCCATAAAGAGATTAGGAGCAAGAGCCAGACTTTGCAATAAACCCCAATGACGACGGCGGCTGTTTATGGGGAGCTGGCGGAGGAGCAGGCTGGAGTCAATTTTGCATCTCTCCCCCCCCTTAATTGGTATGCCCGACATATACACAGTGGAGTAAACAATCAAGTGGCATTCCCCAAGCCTCATCGGCTCATTAAACCAATTGTCCCCACTGATACTTTTCACAAAAGTTAAAGGTCATTTGCATGAATGTAACGAGTTGGTGGATAATTCTCGAGGAATGTGAGCAAACCTATCTCGTTCAATTAATTGCGGATTAACAGGGGATGAGAATGAAAAAGATCGCACTTGACCGGATAATGTGAAGAATTCCTCCTCCAGCGGTTGTCCAACTGTTGGTCAACACGCGAGGAGATCATGTCACGAGAATTCGCCGTGAACGAGTTAATAAAATACGAGGATTATATTAAATACTCGTTTACTTTTTCCGAGTCCCACAGATTCATATTTTTTTCAAAAGTTCAAGAGGATCTGAATTACTTAAATTCTCATTCCAAAATCATAAACTCTCGACGACTGCCCTACCTATGTGAATGCTTACCGACCAGAGTACAATGGGAGCAAAGAGTATTCGAATGAAATATTGTATCTCGAGACTTTAACCGAGCACCCGTGTCCTCCGTGTATTTTGTAAAGTGGACAAAACATTTGGACTAGATGCATTCAAAAGGGAATTTGAACAAGAGTGGAGCAAAAAATCATCGTATTTACTCCTCGAGGACTTTCCCCCTTGTGTGTAGTAGTCTCTCTCAAAGAGTATTCGAGTCTCGAGCCAAATGTCATTTGTCATTACAAGGTAAAGTCGAGCCACCCAGAAATCCTTTGATTCCTCAACTGTTCTCAGCGACTCGCAGCCCCACAGCCCGTACGGTTAGCAATAAAACTCCAAGCTGCATATGGAGAGGTGGATCGAGAGATCTCCTCAAGATTTGCATTGTTGTAAAATATTATAGTTTTATTATCTTTGCTCTAAAGACTTTCTGAACAGCTCGATCTTTTGGAGTCTGCAAAAGCGGCCCATTAAATGTCAACTTTTGGATATTGGTTTTGCCGTGATTTGAGAGCTTGAACTTTGATTCAAGAATATAGGGGGATTTAAGCGAGTAGAGAAAAAATGTGCGCAATAAATCGTGAAATTTAGGGGTGAGATTCGGCCTTCATTAGCCAGGTTGGAACGAACGAACCTGTTGATCTCTTTCCCCCAAACTCGAGCTCTTCCCTCATTTACATATTAAGCACGAATTCCTCGCAAAAAGCCCAGCCAAACTTAATTCTTCATCTGGCTATTCAATTCCGCCTCGAGCTCATATCTGATTATTTTCAGGTGAATTCCTAACTCAATTTCTACGATACTTTTAATAAGGGCTCGTTCGTATTCGTGAGATGAGCCTCCTCCGGAGGCTCATCTCACGGATGAATAGAGTTAAATATGTCATTCGAAACCCCTTCTTATATTCTGTGGAAAGTAAATATGGATGGATGAATGGGTTTGAAATTAAGCTCTCAATCGATCACAATCAGCAAAACAAACCTATCCTCCCCTCCCGTGTGGCTCATCTTAAATTAAAGGCAATCTCGACTTCCAATACAAATAGGTTGGTCAGCGTGGGAATTTAAAATTATAAAGCGGTCGCAAATTGGCCGATCTTTGAGATGTCAAAATATCAAAAGTATAATATTCTCATCCGCCGCCACACTTAAAGAGTCATTCCACCAAGAACCACCCACTTGGAGTCAGCAAAAGTGACTTATGGATCCCACTCTTGAAGCCCTAAGTAGGATTATTCTCTCTCCCGAAATGTGAATCGAGACAAATTATTAGGCCGAGAGGAGATCTGAGACGAGCCAGGATAATTAATTGCCATAAAATAATCCGGCTCGGCTCGAGTTGGAGTGAAACTCTCGAGGTCAGCGTCTCCTTACTCTAATAAAATGAAATGAATACCTTGCTGGAGGACCTCAGAGTAAATAAACAGAGCTCGTTCTCTCTCAGGTGGTCTCCATCCCTTGCTTTATGATCCAGACTCCTTTCAAATGCAAATCCTGGACTCGGATATCCCCTCGACTATCTTTCTTCAAAGGCGACTCCTCTTTTATTGGAAATCAGAGTCACCTTTTGCAATTATTGCCCCACCGTCCCGCCTCCTCATGAGTAGATCTTAAAGGGATTCAAATAATAAATGGTGGGATCGGAATCGATAGACAGCTCCTTCAAAACCCTATGCAAATAAATCAAATTGCATCTTAAGCTCTTTTTCATCTCGTGGGGTTCTTTATGATGGTCCAAGTTAATGAATAAACCGAAGAAAGTTTCGAGGGGAAGTTGGTCAATTAAATATGCTCATGAGATTGAGGAGCTCATAGTGCACCCACGAGGTCTAAAAGAGCAAAATTATCGAGAGGATTCCAGTTTGCTAAATGGCACAGGCTTAATTTGAAGACGAGTTTTCATCAGAGAACAAAAGCAGATGAACTCGACTCATTTACTCTCTCTCTCGAGTCTCCCCTGATTATTTTATTAGGCTGGTTGGAACATCAATTAGCGCATCTTCCTCGCCCTCCAAGGATGAGGGAAAAAAGAGTTTTTGGCCTTTGAAAAACAAGGGTTTTTTACACACGGAATGAAATGAGTTTAAAAGTTTAAAGCTGATTTCAGCCGTAATTACCCATTTAGTTGAGCAGAGCTCGTGAGCCTCCCTCCCCAACTCGGAGCTGGGCGATCTTGTACAATAAAATGTAATGCAGTTTTTTTGACCATCTCCTCCATATCACATGGACATTAAGATGATGTAGACTGTCAGCAACTACCCGGAGCCACACTGAGCTCATCCGAGGCGTTAACTCGCACAAATAAATTCCCATCTAATTTATGGACGAGCCAAACTACCTACATTGAATTGAACCTCACCATTTAATCCTACTCCTCCTCCTCCTTTGCTAGACTATTACTCTCAAATTGCCAATCTTAAGTAGAACCTTGTTAAGTTTGAAATGGTATACAAATAGTAATATTTAATGTTTGCCAAATATTTCGAGAAAGAAATTGGTACTCTAAACTTCTCAGCCTTGTGAAATTGTTTGGTTTACCAGAAATGACGGCGAAGGTGTTTGTGTGTACAGCTCCAAATGATACATTTGGCCATTTGAGAATCCGTCGACACCTTTTACTGTGGTTTAAGCTACAACACTATTGAAACATTAGGCCAATTGCTAGCCCAAGGGGAGCCGTATATTAAATAATCTGGATGTACTCGCTCTCGCAAATGAGACCATTTGTATTGAAAGTGATATTGCTCTCCTAAATCACAACACGTTGTTAAATCCCCCCACTCGCAAACATCTTCTGCATCTTCATCACATTTCTTTATGGAGCAAGCTTCAATTGATTTGATTCGATTCATCTTGAGGCGAACTGATGATTTGATTAGGAATCCTTTCAAAGTCCGCAAGCTTTATAAAACGAGGGAGAAGATTCATTTAAATTCGATCGAGATTTGCCAAGAAATTGCTCGAGGTTAAAACTTATCGTATAAGGAGCAATCTATTAAATTATGGGCTACTAATGTTTTGCGGCTCAGAAGCATTTGTGTCAGGGTCTTTAAAAGATAAGTCGAGCAGACTCAGACAAACCAATTGGATAATTGGGTTTTGACTTGACAATGAAGTTTAAAGGGCGAGGGTGCACATCCGTTCCCCCAGTCCAAGAATATATACATTGAATTGTGCATGCCTCCGGAACGGAGTGGCCAAACGGAGTGCGTAACTCTCGTAAGATGCGCTCCAATAACTTTGCTCAGCTCGCAAATAAAACACACACAAAACAGTTAGGACTTACGCTGATATGGATTATGTCATAATAAAGTAAAGGAGCAAAAACCCTTTCACTTTTCCCCCCAGATTTCAATTTCAAGCTCACCACTGCACCATAATAAACCCTTACCCAATAAATCTATCTGTACAAGTACAGATTGCTTTAAACCATAATATGCGAATCAAAATCCAGACTAATCTCTTAAATGGTAGTGCCATTCACGCTCCTTGCAATTGCATATGCAATAGACAAGTGACAAAATGGCACAGAAAAAAGCCACAAATTTCACTCCAATACAAATCAAATCAAATTATCTCAATCCGGGTACCGCTCTATTAGCGTTAATGCGTATTTGGTCAGATGAGATCGGCCTGAGGGGGGTGGTGGTAGAAAAAAAAGCAAAACATATCAAGTGCAAATGGGAGCAAAATCATAACACAAGAGACACGATATGTCTAGATCTACCTATTGGATAATACTCTCTCTCACACTCACTCTAGATTGAATGAATGAATTTAACATACCCTTTCTTGGAGTTGGGTACTTGGTCTACCTTTAATCTTGATCCATATTAATAATACACGTTCGTGCGGCCAGAT
>JAAZTK010001165.1:0-15129 GCA_036507255.1 Megalothorax incertus
GAATGCTGAAAGTATTCCGGTTTTATCAATAGGAGCCAGGATTCTTCACCGGCTTTTATTATGATTTTTTATATGAGCTCGAAAGCGAGAGTTTGGATCCAGAATTGCCACTAATTACTGGCTGGAGAATCTAAACAGATTATTCTCCTATCAATATTTGATATCCCCCCTTATTATTAAGCTCGAATTATATTTTACTAGCTACTATTTAACCCTTTTACGCAATATATGCTCCCTTCATATCACCCTTGACCTGTCACTGGGCCAATCAGTCAGTTGCCCAGCTTGACTCGTAGCATTGGGTGATGGACAGCTCTTCATTTCCCCTCCCTTGAAATTCAGGGATTAGCCCTTCAAAAAGTCAAAGATTTGAAACCCTTTTTAGATGTGAAATAACTTGTACTTCCTTTGCGTTGGCTATTGTATTTTTTTCTTAAAAATTCGATTCGTTTATTTGATATGCTCTTTATAGTATTACGATCATAAGAAATATAAATTTCTATATTTAAAATCCTATATTTAAAATAAATATACAAAGAAAGTGGTAGCAGCTCATTAGCAAGATAAATCTGTCAAATATAACTCCCTTCAATCATTACTCTTAACAAGTATAAATTATATTAATTATAGTTTTATATTTCATTTGAACCTTAAAAAAAAGATAATGAACCTCACGAGCTGGTGGAATAAATTACATACTTAACATATTTAACAACTGGCCAACCCTCCTTAATTAGGGTCGTATTTAACTGATGCTTTCTAGTTCAAATAAATAGTATTTTAATGACTTAGAGAGTATTTCCTTTAAACAAGAGAACATTACAACATTAGGATTATTGGTTTGGTTAACTCCCCTAATAAAAGAACCGCGAACGCGTAGTCGAGTGGGATTCTTTTAGGCAATAAAAGACTGATTTTTATGGGATTGGGGGAATGAAGTAAATGGAATGTTTGTCTTTGAGTTATTCTGGAGGAGATTAAGAATGGGCCAAGGAGTTTTTCTTCTTATAGTAGTACTACCCATACAACGAGAATATGGGGAAGATGGGTTATTGAGGTGAAGAAGGAGAGTTGGCGGTGGCGGCGACTGCTGATGATGCGAACAAATAACCGCCGGTACACCTGGACTTGAGGGCATCCTCCCTTAAAAAGGCAAAAGAATATAATTAGTACGATAAATATCTTGTGAAATGGATATTACGAGTTCGTAGAGGGTCGGAGGGATAAGATTCCGTTCGGAAATCAAAAGGAGGTTGGAACGAATAGAAAGAAATAGAGGAGAGATAGGGCTTAAAGTAGACTCCTAAATCATTCCGGTGCACTCTGAGCTAATTGTGCTCCGGCTGTTCTATCTCTTATGATATGATGTACAGGATATTAAAGAGGTTCAGGTGAGCAGTGAAGAGGACTGACCAGTCTCGGAGAGGGACCCCTCCGGAGAGGAGTAATTCTTTAATACAACAAAACCGGCATGAACTCGAAAGACTCCAAGCCTTCACCAGCTTGCCATCCTTCGAGCTTTTTGGATTATTTACAATGCTCTTGGTCCCCTACCTACTTCCACAACAGTTATTCTTTATGGCAAATATATGGAAATAGATTGCAAGGTAGGATTAATGCCCTTCTTATGAACTCGTCGGTTTCCCTCCATCTCGGATCGTAATTACATGAATTTGAAAACTTAGTAGAAAAATCAAGGGTAAATAAATACAGTAGGGTTGGGAAATTCTGATTTCTGAATATATAGGGTTTACAATTTGTATACTGATATTACTTTGTACTCGTAGAATTTTCGATTCCCAATAGGGAAACCACACATGGTTTCTCTCCATAAACCACAAAGATCCCCATTCCGGCCTTAATCCTCCCTCCCCCTAAACCTCAAGTTCATCGGCGACCCAGTGAAATGATCTCTGCTCTCAAATACTCGATACTCCCATGCTGTTTCCCCTCAATTTCCTTCCCATAATATTTCCCCCGCGCCGTATATATAGATTTGTAGGTTTGTTTCGAGCAACTTTCTTCCCAAAAGTTGTTCGTACATAGACAAAAGGGGCCTTGAAAAATGAAAAATGAAACTCATTTGGGAGGGCAAACAAAACAGCGGTCAAGTCAAACCCAAGTAAATGATGGTTTGTGTTTATTCTCTTTCTTATACGACGGCCTGCAACCCTCCAGCTTCCTCAAACAATACGACTTGTGCGCATCTTTTGCTGCTATTCAAACAATAAAATTTTATTTCTAAAAAATCTTGTACTCCTGAATCCCGTGGTTTAACAATTCTTCTTGCATTTATGATTCTCTAACCCATGAGTGAGCATTTTGATTTAAAATAAGTGCAATGTATTCAAAATTTTGTATACAGTAGAAATCTTAAATCTATCAAGCAAACCTGTGTGCTTTTTTCCATTCTCTAAACTTCTAAAGATTCCTGTTTGAGATAAAGGAGAAGGACATTTAAGGGGGGTAGGAGATGGATAGGTATTTAATAGGACGGAGACAATGAAGGGGTATGAGTGTTTTTAATGGCGATAAATACATGGCCCTATGCCTTACCTTTTGCTCGAGCCCGAGGGAATTTGGAAAAGTCCTCATTCTCATCTGATGATTCCCCATCTTCAACTTGAAGCTCCTACTTTTAGTAGGAAAGGATCCTTTCGAATCATTCGCTTTAGTTGGATCATCTTAAGGAGCTTGAAGGCTAGGAGGATGAGGAGTGCGACGAGTACAAAAATTGAGGAACATAGAACCACTGCAAGAAATACATTGAGAAGATCCTCTTCCTCTGGGCCCTTGATGGATTTATAGGTGGAGGGGGCCTCCACGAGAGCCTCCGACTCTTCCCCGTTTTCAAAGTCGTTTGAAACTTTGCTCGTGTCCAAAATAAGGGGGAAACTTTTACTTGTGCTTGCACCAACCTCTTCTACTTCTTTTTGGTCTTCCTCTTCTCCTTGTAGACCCAAGTCTTCAGCTCCCCCAAATAATTCAACCTAAAGATAGGAAAAGAAACAAAAATCTTATTCTCGCATCCTAAGACTCTTAGGCTAAGAGAGATGAAAAAGGAACATGCTATTAGTAGTCGTAATGCAATAGAGATAGAGATAGTAGAACGGTCCATTGATATCCAAGAGAGCTTTCCCCGAGGAAGAGTATTCGAATACTCTTGGGGGATTCAAAGATGTTGGACGGAGAAGGAGGAGGAGAAGAAGAGAGGAAATTAAAGTAAAAGAGAATCGGGAATGAATAGTCAGTAAGGCTGCAGAGCATAAATTCTAGGGAAGGAAGAGAAGAAGACAGGGAAATTGCATTGGTTCCCCTCACATTCACCATTCATTCATCATTGGGTAATAGAGTTAGTTAGTCCCGAGTTTTTTCCTACTGATCTCTTTAAAAGCAAAAGTACATATGGAAAAACTTGCGGAAGAATTCCAATCTTGCCCAGAAAAAATAGAATTTTGGTTGCATATATATTTCTTAACTTACTTGAATAACATAGACCGTGTTGGGCCAAAGACTTAGGCTCACACTCGCAGAGTCGGTGATGAGGTGGCCTTTTAATCCACCTCCACTCAGCTCCCAAGTTACGAGATACTTCTTTTTACCAGAGTCATTGTCAACCAGAGGATTCCATGCGAGTTGGGCGAGTACGAGGAATCGAGCATTGTCGGAGAATGAGAGCGAGATTTGTCTCAGGTTCCAAATGTCACCTGGATCGGTAGATGTTGAGAGGTCTCCCTCACCCATGAGAGAGAAGATTATCTGTCGCAGAGTGAAGAGTTGGTGGGGCGTTAGTTCTGGGAGTAGTAGGTGGAGGAATAGTATCTGTAGTAGCTAATGACAAATCCTTATCAGGGTTCGTCTGGGCCGGAGCGGCGGATAATGACGACGACGATGTGAGCAGAGAGACAGGTCCTTCAGGAGATACAGCGAGTATTTGAACGGATCCTAATTTATTGCTTCTCCAATGTACAAGCCCTTGTGGTACTTCAAACTCTGTTCGGGTCGTCTGTAAAGTGTTTAGAAAAATATATATGTATATTAGAGTAAATTCGGAAGCTCAATTTTAATTTTTTTAAGCCAAACCTGAGAGATTTGTTTCCATTTGTTATCTGGGTACTTTTGAATGACAATGTACACCATGAAGGGGTTCTCCTTAGTGTTAATCAATGCCTCATTACTTGTCCCTGGTGAGGATTTGCTCGTAGCTGCCCATAGAATTTTTCCTTGAGTGAACATGAGCACATTCTCCCTTCTAATGGACCTTATAGTTGGTTGGACCCTTCGAAAATCCCCCAATGTTTTCGACTTTTGCTCTTCAAACTTGTCGATAAAAGTCGCAAGCACTTTGGCAGCCTGTCAACTGTAAGAGTACAAGAGAGAGAAATCCAATAAGTATCAAAGACAAGACATTTTCCCCCTGAATATGAGAATGGGTTGGATTCGGATCTCAGGTTTGTGGGGTTTATTGGGCCGAGTCCAGACAGGAGAAATAATCTCATTTCGCCCAAAACATTACTCAATAATGGGCGTAGGGATTATTTCTCGTAGCCATCTCCTCGCCCAATGACTAGGATCTAATACTTGAGAGATGGGGAAAGATTTATAGTTGCGGAAAGGATTCTGATGGGCTGAGATGAGAAATGAGAGCAGATTCTGTGACATTGGAGAAATGAGACACCTCTTAAAGGATTCGCGTTACAGGGTCTTTTAGGGGAAGGAAGGAAGTGAAAGTGAATTAAGAGTTCTCATAAGTATCCATTGTCGAGGATGCGGCTTTGGGTTCCTTTGGCTCGCGTGATTTGTGACCAGAAATCGGTTAAAAGAGCCAAAGTTTACCTTACAATTGTGTCACATAAAGAATCTGTCGCAAATTAAAGTGTCGTGCAGGTCCATTATCAGTTACAAGTTATGAGGGGGATTCCTACGAGTTTTGGGGGGAATGGGAAAAGTGTGATAACTTACACAGAGTTTGGGTTGGGAACACATTGGAGAAATCCGGCTCCCTCCTCCTCCTTTTCCTCCCAAATCTGCTTCAGATCTCAAACTTTGTTCCGTTTGCGGCTCTAGTAATTCGCAGCTTCTCCAACACTGTAATAAAAACAAAAGAGAACAACATGAGAATATGGGCTCAAATGGTATTTATAATACTCGGAGGAAACCATCTGTTTTGGACCCTGAAAAATACGTAATCCCCAAAGACATAATTTCCAGAAAAAGGATCAAAATGTTTGTACTGAGTCTGCTATTCCTTACATTTTATTCACTCCTACGAGTACAAGATTAGCTCTTTAGACTTATATTATGTAAAAATACTTTATTATCCCATTGGATTCGCTTCCTTCCTTGAGTAGTTCAACGGATTAATAGCTCAAAAATGCGAGGGAATAATCCACAGCCCTTGGCACATGTTTTGTGAACTCGGTTGGTTCCAACACATCTCTCCACATCTCTAATGCCCTCAAGTCTTTCCCCTTGAAATTTATATTCCATGTTCCCGTTGAGAATTCTTTATTTAAAAACTAAAGGCCACCACCTCTGCTCCCAACTCTCCCTATAAATCTCCTTGCGGAGCCTAATGTAGAGCCCAACACTTTGTCCAAGAGGCTACATTTTTTTCAAAACCCCCGACACATTGTACAAATCCTCCTCCTTTGCTCTTTAACTCCTCTGGAGTTTGTACCCGTGTGTGTGTGAGAGAGAAGTTTGTTCCAAGGGAAAAAAAGTTCCAGTGTGAAAAATAAGGTCCAGAACACATTTCTCAAACCCGAGAGAAATGAATCTCTCATATTTTCACCAGTTTAAAGGGGGGTCTCCCAATTCTGGCCAAATTTATGGCCCCGAATCAGCACTTTTATCCAAAGGGGGGAGGGAGCCGGAATTGCAAATGACCAATTCCATTCCAATTTCAACTCGCTTAATAGCTTTTCACAAATTCCACCGTAATTGCCTTCTCCTACGAAGAGGTAGTACATTAGGTTTCAGAGTGAATTATTTAAATTCGCAAAGAGTAGGTACTTATGCAAAAAGTTGACTCTGCGCAAGCAGATGGGGAAATTTAGTCAATTAATGTTGATTTAAGCCCATTTGTGAAGCAATTGGAATTGCCTCGTTAAATACCTAATAAGTAAGTTAATCGTGATTTGTACTAGAAGAAAAAGTAATTTAGCTTCAGCCCAAGAGCGGCCGAGTAGCCCGAATAAATTAACGCTTTTCTCAGGCTCCTCCAACATTATTGGCTCATTACTCTTTTAAGTCACCGGGATCTTCCGAATTCCCCGAAATACCTCGGAGGGGGGAATAAAAGTGATAAGAAGATGGGCAAATCAATATGGCTTTTCTTCCCCTCCTCGTCTTTCTTCTGGCTTCTTTTATTACCCTACTCTGGCCCGAAATTCGTTACTTTCATCCCCATTTCATTTGGCGCTCGTCTGTTTATGAGCGGGTCTTTGGTTCTTGGTCCACGAAAGTTTTATTCCCTAGTAAAAGTCCGGCCCGAGCCGGGAGTAATTCGATTAGCATCAGATTCCCCTTTTCCTCAGCCTCCGATCACTCCCAGCGTCAGAGTCAGAAGGAGCCAGAGTTGTCTTTGATTGCTCGCTTCTTTCGAAGCCTAGCTCGGAATTCGAAATGAGTGGGATTAGCTGTTATTTAGAGGGCGATAATCAGATTTCCTCCAGACCAAAGAAGCTCCCCTAAAGTTCAATTTACTCAATTTGTTCTGTCCTATCTGTATCGGTAGGGCCATGTGAACCTAAACAATTTGTTCACTTTCTTGTAAAATTTTGTATCCCTGTTTAATGTAAAACCCTGTCAGGATTAACGCTAATGACATCATAATATTACGTAAAGGGTCATTTATGTGAAGAGTTATGAATATGATAGGGGTAGGATTAAGTAATTTAATTTCTACCATTGCTGTAAGAGTAAATGGAAAAAGTAACATGTGTAAAATACGTAGGCAAGCATATGATAGTTAAGTTATTACGGGGAGACCACACAGACAGCCAAAGGGCGCAACAGGGAATGATTATTATGATTTCCGAGGGAAACTGATTATGAAGAAGCCCTAGCGCTGCTCTTATACCTACTATTGTAGTTGTACTTGAGCGAAAATTAAGTTCACAGTCCTGAGAGAAAAAACCATTACATTAAATGTGTATCTGTTTGTAATAAGAAGAAGAGGAGGAGGAGGAGGAGGAGGAGAGGAGGAGGAGGAGGACTGAATGAGCATGAATTTAATGAATATTCAAGATTTGATATCTTGCTTGCATCTCCACTCTGTGCCGTCAGAAAGACCTCCTCCTTCCTGCTCATAACTTGCGCTTAAGAAAGCAACCAGTTCCTTCTCTTCAAAAGTCCAAATGCTCCCTTAATAATAATAAATAATTTAACTTTGTGTAGATCTCATAAAAAGAGTCCTAGGTCTCAGGAGTGAGCGAAGAAGGACTGAATGAAAGGATTTGGGAATGTTGTAATGAAGATTTGAATCAAAATATTAATATGACGAGTCCTTTGTGCTCTGGATTTATTCAAATGGCCATCCATTCCATTAAGGTGTGGGCTTATCCTGTGAAATGAGAATTATTTCAGAGAGAGTTTTTGATCCGATCAAATCCTTCCATTATCCCAGCCTGATATATTGTACTACAATAATATATTTAGGTATATTTAGGGGTTTCAATTTCATTAATGGATGCAGCCGAGAAATTGAGCCTAATACACAAAGCATGATTCATGATTTCATAAAGAGTTTGGAGAATTGAACGAGAAATTGAAAGAAATAGTTTCCTTTGTAAATTTGTATCAAGGTAGTAGGCCGGTAGTAAAGCCGACCTTTTCGATGCACAATATAATGGCTGGAGGAATTTTTAGGGATAAAGCATAGGAAATGTCTAGGTCAATTTGTCAGCAATTTCGAAACCACCCGAACTACGCTTTTCTTCTACACCGGGGGAGAGAGTGACGGGACAAAAGGTGGATTTCATGGGTTGACTCCTCACCGATTCACCAGCGGATAGGCCGACTAACTCCTCGTAAATCTCCTTTCAACTCATCGACAGTCAAGGTGGGCATACGAGTGAACACATTCTGCTAAACGGGAAAGAATCATTCACCCGAGGATCGGATATTGGTTCATTTGGTTATTTCTCTCATTTATAAAATGAGCTCAGACAGGACTAATGTAAGGCCGGGGCTTTATTCGTACTAGTATGTATATACTCAAAACCTCCCATACCCTCTGAACAATTCGGGAGTTAAACTTTTCAAGTAATGATTCGGTCATGGAGCAAACAAAGGCGGTCAAAGCAATTCGTTCCGTCTACTGCACGGGCTCGAATGCCCAGTTAATACACACCTTTAAATCCGCCGAGGGTTCCTCTTTTTAAAGTGAATGGATCAAGGTACCCCCAAAAGTCCCTTCCAATTTCCTCCCAATATTCCAAAGGCAAATCCATCGGAGCACGCAGAATTCGTTCGACAAAGTTTCAAATCCAATTTACATTCAAAGGTCCTTCCGAGGACTTTGCTGGGGAAAGATTGAAAAACTTGGTCGGTTCCACTCAATCCCCTTATGTCTTTTTTTCCGCTAAACCTACTCTACTACAATGGGTGGGAGAAACGGTCCTTTATTTATTAGTATTTCACTATTCCTCCTCATCCGGTGATAGTACGTGTATAATAAAGGTCTAAATTCAAAAGGAACCTTTTAGCTATACTCGCTCATATGTAACGCATGTACCTCTAAAAAGGTGGGTAATAAATATTGGCCTTTGGTTAATTTCAAGGCGAATTTACGTGGAATTCAATGGAGCTTTAAGGAAGAATTTGGAGCTTTATAAAAGATTGTGAATTAGAGAGTAAAAAAATCATTAAGTGGAGCATGATAGTAATATTATTTATAATTTATGGGGGATTCTCTCTCTCCTCCGGATGAGAATGTGCTTAAAATGATATGATTCGGGTTTAAGGCTGCGAATAATTTATTAGTCCCACTGAGATGGTTAAAGGCACCATGCGGACCTATTTAACATCCATCATATCTCTCCACGAATGCAAAGTGTACCTCTGCTGCCAGGAAAGGGCAAGTTTTTATAGCTAGTCTAATCTCTTCGCTTAATCCGTTGTGCCTTAATAAGATTAGTTGGATTTGTTTTTGCTGCCATTTAATGATATATTTCGATTCATACTCAAAAGGTTAAACCCTAATGTGGAGAATTGCAAACTTATCGTAGTATTACGAAGTAGTGCAATATGCTTGTACATAGCGCTTATGACGTTGGATTTGGAAATGGAATTGTCATGTTTTTTGCTACATTTGCTAGCGAGAAGTTCGTGTTTGAACGAGATCAAATCTGTGTGTAGCCTCATCATTCACCAGCAAAGTTTTCCGGAGGAGAAATTCTCAAGTAAAATAGTAAGTGCGAATGTACGTAAAGGGTTTGAGATTTGAGTGCATTAGTTTGAAGGAATATTGGGGTTTCAAAGCCATGTAAAAGTTGTTTTTCGATATTTGAAAACTCTCTCACTCTTCGAGAGCGATCCAATCTTAATAAATGCATTGGAAATGACGATAAGAAATTGGATTTTCGATGAAAAGCGATGTAATCTCAAAATAACTTTCCATAATTGCATATAGTACCAATATTCTAGAAAAAGCTGATGGAATTCCATCGATTAAATTTAATGCGTCCAATTTCTGGTGACATTTTTCTCTTTATGAACTTAAACCTTTGCATCTGTTTCCCATTTAATATATTACTACCTTCATAATAACCCAACACTTGTAACTTACCGAGAAACAATCATGGTGCTCGAAGCAAAAGTCTGAGGAGCTTCCCGGGTGAATCTTCTCATCCTTTCCATCGGAAGTTTTGAACTGTAAAACAAAATAAACACATTAATAACTTCCTTTCGTTGATGCAAATGCTTTTTATGGCTCCCTCAAAAAGAGTTGACATTGTAACTCAAACCCATGAACTCGAGAGTTGTATATTTAGGTGAGTATGTACTAAAGTCCTTAAGAAATATATGGTGTATGAGTTTATTTCGGTTATTTTCCACCTCTTGAAAAAGAATTCTCCCAAATAAAGATATAAATCTGCCTACTGTTTAACAGTTGTGTCTCCAAACTATCGTAGTAAACTCCTAAACAAATCAATAGCCCAAAAGAATGAAGCAGACAAAAGGGAGGCAATGAAATCTGATTCCTTCGTCTTTCCAAAGATTAAGAGCGGCTGCATATCCCTTTAGTTAGCCTCATTATATGTTTATTTTTATGTAAGTAAGCCCTCCTTTTCTTTAAGAGCCCAAAGGATCCTTCGCAGAGGATGAGGACAAAAGATCTGAATAAACAGGAGCAGCTAGAAGGACAAACGACCTAATCTTTGAATCAACCGATTCAAGCAATCCGAGGAGGAGAAAGGACTGTGAAACTGAAGAAGTCTTAGGCTCTCTCGGGCGCTCCCAATATAATAAAAGAATAGTAGGAAAAGAGATCCTACATTTGAGTCTCAGATGTCTATTGTAAATCAGGGGTAGCGAGATTCGTATCACGAGCCAACAGCTTAATATACACAAATACCCTATCCTTTTCCTAAATAAAATCCTCAGCTCCTTTGAGAGTAATATCATCGTTCTTCGTCGCCTTTTCCCGCTTCCCATTGTCCAAGGAGCTAGGGTGCTAAGAAAAGAGTAATTGGAGCTGTTTATGGGCCGAGTGAGCTTCCATTTTAACATTTAAAAGATTTGTTTGCTCCAGCCCCTTCCATTACAATTTTATTTCGTTCTGAGGGCTATGAAAAGATGTTTTTTCTCCTCTAGCATCGCGAGAGAACGGATTAAGAGACAATACTCCCTGTCCTCACCCTTCACATTACCATCAAATGTATAAATTCCCTATTCAAAAGAGCATTCATGCCGAGTTCTATACTACAATGTATTTTCTTTTTGCACATTTTACTCCAAACACAAAAACGCAATATCAGCTCGTGCAAATTCACAAGGAATTCAAGATTGAGCTTTCAACTATATTACTTTGTATCGATTTAAGGGGGGCATATATGAGAATTCCGTGAGAAATTCGCCACACGGAATTGCCAATATCTCAGGCTCGAGCCAGGGCCCATTTGGGTTGCCACAAGAGAATTGAATTCTAGATCAGCACTGAGAAAGACGTTCCCTGGAAGAAGAAGAGTAGGTCGGTAAGCCAGGGGGAGAAAGGAGCATTAAATTTTTTGAGAATTTCATTTGTTCTATTCCGGGCTCTATTTCCGTTCTCATCTCTTACGACGAGTCAATCGGTCTCTCTCCAAGCTCTACTACAATACCACTAGACTTCCTCAAGGCTTTGGGAGGTACTACGAGTCTCGGCCGTGTCTTCCCACCGAATTCTAAGCTTTGTGACTTTCGGGGTCAGAAGGATCAGCAGGAGCCCAGGCGAGAAGTGAAAGTTCCTATTGGTTCTCTTTTTTCAATTCCCATTTAAATTGTACGAGTAATACTTACAGGCTTGCGTAAGTATAATGTCCAGGAATTAAAGTCCAAGGGATATTTTTTTGTATGGGAATTTGTAGAAACTCCTCCAAGTCCGACCTTCCCATTTCCCAGAGTAAATCTCTCTCTAGCCTCTTCCTTCCTAATTCACTGAATGAAGTATTGTACTCACTAAAATACATCACCTCCAGAGAGTTTCCTGAGTCGAATACAATGCACATAGTAAGGAGTTGGAGGAGGAGGAGGATTCGGGAGCGTCTTTTACACATAAATTGCCCTGTTCAGTGGCTTTTAGATTGTATATTCTCCCCTTAAACTGGGCACTATTTGGGAAATGGATGGACGAGAGCTTTTAAAGCTTAGGGTATATATGGATAGTGTGCATTACATACTCGTAGAATAATTGCCTCCATTTCCAATACTCTTTTCTTCAGAACTGAGGATAAATAGTTCGGCTAAACACCTCCGAAGAATAGTGATTCCTGATCCCCCCATCATTATAATCTGTATTAGGGGTATTGAAGGCCGAATGATGAAAGGCAATCCTTCCTCCCTCTCTTTACCTTTTCCTTTTTGCCGTTTGTGGACTAAACGGGCTTGGAGTTTGGAGTTTGGAAGGAAGCGAGGATTTGAAAGGAATTCCTTCTTTTCTATTTCACATCCCCCAAACTGCTCTCATTCAATTTCAACTCCCCAGATTTCATTCAGGGATTTTGGGTCCGAAATAAGTCGAAGCCCACATGTGAAAGAATATTACCCATTTCAGAGTAAACTCCCCCGAATAATTCAATCTTGATTCTCCTATATACTACAGATATATATTCCGAATATTCCACCCAAAATCCTTAACAATCAATCTGTCAAAAGCCCCCCAGCTTGACTCAACAGCAGTTACCCCGCCGTCAGAATTAGCTCCACAGTCAGCAGTCTTCTCCGGGAACTTTCATAAATCTGAACTAGCACCTAATCTTAAATAGGTTGTCAATGCATTCTGCTTCGCATATCCTTCAAACTCCTTCCACCCACTCCTCCTCCCCTAAAACTTATTACCAGAGATTAAATCCCCTTCCTTCTATTCATCTCTCTCACACTGCTCCATATGTTTGGGACATAAATCCAGAAGGAAAGCCGACCTTTCCTCCCTAAATCTCCCCTCCCTCTCAATTCCCATGCACATTTCAAAGGATTTCACATAAAGGACATCCGTCAATTAACAAATCATAAGGTCTTTAGCGTTCATTACCCCTTTTTCCATTTATCATCAGCTCAATTTTTGAGTAGATTAGCCAACTTTAGATCTTGGACATAAACGATAAAATAATTGGGTTGATCTGAATAGGAGAATACTAAATTAAAGGAGGATTCTAAATACTCCTAAGCCTGGTAGACTAATAAACTCTTTAGATAAGTCTTCCGGCTTTAATAGGCTTGTTCCTCTTTTGGCCCAGTTTTGTTTTCACAGGATCCTCCTGAAAATGCATTAGCGCGTACACTCTCTTACCTCGAGAGTCTCCTGATGGGAATAGACATAAAATGTAGACTGTTTTAAATGTCGGGGATTTCTACCTCCAACTCGGAGAGTCGGAAAAGGGAATGAATGATCAAAGATAATGAGTCGACGGCCCTTTTGATTGAACATGGGAGCGAGTACTAAAAGTTAAAGACTCGAATACTGGGGGACTAGGAAGAGGAAAGTACTTTTATGTGTATCCGCTTTTAGATAAAAATGCACCAGACTTTGTAGTACCTAGAGGTACGCAGCCATTGCTTCTATTCTGAATATCGTATAGGTAGTATATGCAAAGGCAAAACAATAGAATTTTGGATAAGGGAGTCATTGGGAAAAAGACATTGGCGTGAGTTCCATACTAATTATACTGGAGGAGGAAGGGGGCTACACTGCCAGAGCTAAGAGCCTATATCTAAAGCAAATTTTATTGAAGGGGAGTCGCCTCCTTCAATTTGAATATCTTTAATTTAATGGGGAAAAGGAAAGCTGCCTAATAAGCTTACATTACATAACAAAACATGGGGACATCCTTAAATTCTCATGTATTGAGTGGCCTTATCAAGGAACTCCCGAGAGCTTCTACTTAGGATTAATACCAACAACAGCAACATATTGGACTTACTGGAGGAAACTACAACTAGTAGTACCTAATATGTGAAAAGTAACCTATCTCAGACGGCGGCGGTGTCTTTCTTTAACCCTTTGAGCTTCCCGTCCTCGATTAAATGCATAACTCTGGTCAAATGTGGTCCTAATGCCCCATGTGTCAGCTCACTCACCGCAGCCCACCCAGGAGGATTCGCTCACATAAATCTTGACATTTGCCAATAATGCAGCTCACACTCTGGAACATTGTAGGAGTGGTCCATATGAACCTATTCTCGCCTTTTTTTTGTGAAATCGTCGAAAAACACGGAGAAGGCGAGAACTGGACCAGCACTTCAATAAAGGCCTTATTTGTTTTTTTACACTGCGTTTGAAGCAAAGAAGGGTTTGGATGATGCATTTGGGTCAGGAGGCTCGGGTCTTGAAGCTATGAAACATGTTCAGAATATCCTGAGATATCAAGAATAAAGAATTGGCATTGAGCTTTATTGTTATGTGCTCGGATGCTCTCTTGCACCGGCTCTATTAAGGTGAGCTAGCACACGAAATGTCCCTTAAAAGTGTAGAAGGACTTAAAGTATTAGGCGCAGTGACTGATGTAAGATTCCCTTATGCTCACGGGGCACTAAAAATACCGGGTTTGGCTTTTGATGTCCCCTTTGCTAAGTACTCGTATAATATATGGGGAGTCCGTGATTTGAATCCGAACAATGGGTTTTTCGAAGCCATATTGTCCTTTGTCTTTGCCTAAGTACGCCATGTGATGGCTTCAATCCGTCCCTTCCTTCGAGAAATCCAAGTTTGAAGGAAGCCACACTTGCATACTGAACAGAGAATATTCAACTCTGTCGCATCCTCCTCCTCCTCCTCATCCGAATAATATTGGTCTTCTCAACTCCTTTTGAAAATACAGTTGGGGTCGACCTAGAGAGTAAAAAAAATACTCGAAAGAGATAGAGAGAGAGAGAACTTTTGTTCGCCTCCATCAAGATAATTAAATCAAAGTCGAGTTTCCCTCTTTCTTGTCTTCTAGCCCGTTTTCTATAAAAGGAACCCTGTCTTTCTTTTTGGGGATGCTTCCGTCACTTGGATCTCCCTCTTAATTTATTTCTTTTATTTTTTCACAAAACTCTCGAGTGCTGAGAAATAATGAATTCATTTTTTCAAAATCTAGCCTATTCAAACAGCAATATAGTTTGTAAACAATTTTTGTGCAGAATTCTGAATCTTTGTGCAAAATAAACGCAATCTTGGAATTCAAAGCAAAAGAGGAATTGATTGAAATTCTTTCATGTCTCGAGAGCCTCTAGCTCTCTTGCACTTGGAGCTATGTTCTGGCTCTCTTTCAAATGTCAAGGGTATGTAGATTTGAAGATGCATCTTCCCCCGTGATGGGGGACAGCACGAGCCTGTGGTTAGGTCTCGTATTTCATTCGAAGGCAGCTAAGTAAGTTCAAATGCATGTTTTGACTCCTTTCCGATGCTCATTGCTGCAATGTCCCATTGTTTATGAAAAAGTG
>JAAZTK010001166.1:0-15122 GCA_036507255.1 Megalothorax incertus
CAACTTGCTCATTATATGGTCTACTTGATCATTGCTTGGCAGTAATGGGCTTAATGGGACTAAAGAAAATGTGGGATTAACATTCACATTAGATGTGCACATGAAATATTTGGTCTCGTAGAAAAGGTTTAGTTTTAACAAAACACTCTTACTAAATATAGTTTTTAAAACATATATTGTAGTAGATAATATAAAGTTCAATCTCTCAAATATCCCTACCTATCCGTATAATAAAAGATGGGCCTCAAGTGCACTTGACCCTCCTACCACTCGCCCATGATTAGCACCTGATTTGATTAGCAAGTTCATCATTCCTCCCTCATTTTCTATTCTATTTATCATATTCATTAATATATGTACAATATCAGTATATGCCTACGAGTAAAATTTATTATTCCAGATATTGTAATACATACATATATACATAGGTACATATATATGTACCTACCTACCTCTTGTAAATATGTAGGTACTGGAAAAATTACTTACGTTCCTATTTTAGTACAATGCACAGATAATATCTTTATCATTTAATTAATATATGATTCTCTCATTTAGTCTCAAGTGTTTACGTGAAATTAATACTACTACTACAATAAATTGTACTTTAGAATATTTTAGCTGACTTCTAACTACGATACTTAATTAAGTATCATACTAATTTAGGTTTTTCAATTAACTTTTTCCATATTTCGGGAAAATTTCCATTTGAATACCTAATCCTATTTCAAGAGGATATGCGATATGCGATAGAAGACTCAAATTATATGATTTATGATCTATCCTATGTATCTTATGCTTATATACTTAAATACTAATCTAAAGAACATTAATTTAAATTCTAATATTTTTATAAAAGTTGGGAAGCTTGAACATTAATAATAGAATACTTCAATGGTTTGAGTCACGTTATTGCTTGCTAACGATATTATACGATATTATATATCGTACTAGAATATAGAATGGAATACTAATCCTAAATATTCTTTTAGTTGAACTGTACAGACAAAAAATGCAGACTGAGAAACAACATGTTCTTTGTTTTAAAAAACTTGTTATCTTTTCAAATAGATGAAAGAAAATGCAAAAAAAGACGATTTTTAAAGATGATTTTGATTTAGACCTGCCATTTTATGTGCCGACAGCAATTTTATGTACGAAATTAAAAAATGTTTATAAATATGACTGATTAGAAATGAGACAAATTATATTGCAGAAATATATCTGTATATGATATATGTACAATATGTATGTATATGTAGGAACTTATACTCGTATAGCATATTAGTAATAGGTATTAAAGGAAGAAGAATCAAAGAAACCCATCTGGGATTTAAAATTTAAATCCCTCAAATCTATTTTTTGCGTCTGCTGTAAGTTTACCTACTCTATAGCTCGTTAAGAAATGCTGATATTGAAATTTTAATGATCTATCATGATATAGTGTGAAAAAATTGAAGAGCCCTGACATTGAATGATTGTTCCGTTCCAAGGGCATTACTTCTTGCTTAATTATTTTTTTACGGCAATACTATAAGTCTAGTATAAGTATAAGTCTAGTATAAGATTCTCTAATATTTTATTATATCATTTTATACCTTTAATAACTAATAAGAATAAGTTTTATTGAAAACTTGAAGTAGTCTAGTCCTAAGAAAATTTAGTAGACCATTCATAGCTCCTATATTTTACATTAGTAATAGGTAAAACTTATTTATTATTATGACTGAATGAGATTATTCATAAATATAATACAGATATTAAAATTAATGCGTATGTATCATAATATTTTATTTTATTAAACCAAGTCATTTTATTGAATCAATTAATTTAACTAGATACAATAATATGCAATTCATTATATTTTTGTACAAAATAGGTTTAATGCAATGCAGCGGATAAAACAAAATTAGTAATTAACCATAAGAATACTTTTTAAAGATTAAAATGTTTACTTTACTTTGCGGAATAAACTAACTTGAACAATTGATTAGTAATTGATATTGCATTAAGCTACTCAAGTTCTTCCCCTCTTTTCGTGGAACTCTCAACGGCTTTTATAATGGCATTTCGGATACCAAAGCTTTCCAGTGTGGCAATTCCGGCTATTGTCGTTCCTCCTATATACAATACATATATGAAAATATATGGTATTTTAGTCACCAGGAAATAATAAAATTTTAATATAATTAAAATTGATTTACCCGGGGAGCACACGGAGTCCTATATATTCAAATAAATCATTAATAGTTTTTAAAGGGAATACATTTTTAAAATATCACATAAAAATATTAATAAGTACTAAAGTACCTTCAAAGCTCCTGCATGCAGTGAAGAATTATCCAGGACCAATTCAGCAGCACCCTTCATAGTTTGAGCAGCGATCTGATTTGCCAAGTCTCTTGGTATACCCATTTTAACTCCGCCATCCGAAAGAGCTTCAAGTATCGGAAACATCTACCATAATAAATAATATCTTCATATCGAAAAAAATCTTAGGATTAGTGCAAATATGTATTGTATAAATTACAAATCCGATTCCAGAAGCAAAGAGCCCGCAGTATGCATTAATTTGTTTCTCAGGGACTTCAAAACACAAGCCTCCAGAAGAGAATATCCCTTCTAGCTTCTTTTGATCATCTTCCTGAGCTCCCTTTTCCAGGGTATAAACTATGATATTAAATAAAACATTGCAAATGAATTTAGGATTAGTTCTCAATAGTACTACAATACTATTGGTACTACATATTTGAGATTTATAAGAACCTGAACAGCCACTTCCAACAAGTATTCTTCATTATAAATTATAGAATAGATTTGATTAAATACCTATACTGCATATTGTAATAAGTGACAAATTAATGTAGCAATCAAACCCAATATTAGGCATAGCACGAGCTGTCATCAAATTTTGAGGCTTATTATTTTGAAAAGAGGATAAAATTCGCTTTGTAAATTTTTCCAGTTTTATTCCGGCCATGATTGATATATGAAGTTGCTTCAAAGCTTCCTTGTTTGCAATTGGGATGGCTGGAAGCGCTAAGTGAAAGATTTGCGGCTTAACTGCCCAAATGATGGCTCGAGAATTGTTCAAAACATCCACTATTTAAGAAATTAAATTTGAATGGGATATATTTTGGGTTATATAAAAATATCAAACAATTATCAAAGGTCCCTTCGCATCCCCTTTCCTTCCAAACTTCCAAATGCTCTTTTTCCGGGCTACTCACAAGAATCTGAGAAGGCTTCAGCAATCCTTTTAAAAACAAAATTAGCAAATATAATTTTAATTTATTAATTAAATTTTACCTTTTTTGATGAGAGAGAATCCGATAGCCCTCGCCATTTGCCCAGCGCCAATAAACCCTAACCTCTCCGTCGCTTCAAGAATCATTTTTATCTATGATAACTCTGAATTAGAATAAAGTAAAGTTTTCCTAGGATTAGTGTTTCTTTCAAGGAATTTTTGAATTAAAATGCTCCAAATTAAGGTTCATTGTCAGAAGACTGGACCTTCCAAATTGCCTAATCATTTATTTACGTTCAAACTGTACGCATTATCTTTGATATATGAAGATTATAATTTAGTTAATAGATACTGCATTGAAATTATATACCAAAATCCTCTTTATCTACAATGTATCATACATAGATTCTACATATAATATTACTATATTCATGATTCCTTTATCTTTAAATTTACGTATGGTTCCTAACATGCATAGGTAGCTTATCCTTAGTATAGATATAGATATGACTAATATTTTAACATATATGTTTTGAAAAACAAATTGATTCTAAAATCTCTTCCCTACCAATCTATTCAAGTATACTAAAACGAACTCATTTGGTAGATAATCAGTTTAATCAACATCCCACTCTATTTAGATGTTTAACACGTTGCAGCCCAAAAAAGGGCAAATACCCATAAGTCCAATAATATATCTATATCGATTTCAAATTATGTATTCATTGATAATTTGCCTTTGAAATATTAGATTTTTTCTAATCTTTTCAATGCTTTTAAATCTTAATATTATTTAAGATATTTCATATTCCTTACAAAACTAATCAAAAAGTTTTAGTAGGAGCTCAGGAAAATGGGGGAAGTTGAAATATAGGAAATTACCCCATACATACGTAGGTACGTATAGTATGGAGTAACTATTTTTTTAATACCTGCGAGTAAAATATGCTAAATTTTATTTATAAAATATCAAATCTTGGTAATCTACGGATGAAGACTCATCCCGAGAATATATTTTAAGTATCCCCCCCCCCTCCAGCATTTTTATTCTTTTTGTTATATCTCTGAAGTTAGCAATTTCCGCCATTTTCGTACATATGTATCGTACCTACTATCTGTATTACGTAAATATGTATTTATATGAGAAATTGAAGTCAACGATAACTATCAAATTTTCAATTTTTGTATTCTTATTTTATTTGTATGTATCGTATATTCGTATATGTATTATGTATACAATAAGTAGAGTACTACATATTTTATTCGTATATAAGTACATATCGGTACATAGGTAAATTATTTTAGTACTAACTTCTAAAATAACTTTATATACAATACATATAAAGAATATGAAATATGTATAGAATATGTAACATATTCATTATATACACTACTAATACATCATCGTTTAAACATATGGCACTAACCTTCTTCTATTTTTTTGTAAAATTATATTAAAAGCTATAAACATAACCTCGACTATAAAACTATCGGATTTGCTTAGGATTAGATATAGATTTAAAATAGTACGTAATATTTAAACTTAAAGTCAAAAGAATTTATAACAAAACAGTTTTTTAGTATAAAAATATTACCCATATATGCATTGTTCGCTATTTATATTGTATTTAAGAAATTGTAATAATAAAAAAACCGAGTAAATTAGCTCTTATGCATATAATATTAATGCGTAATAAAATTTTACTTGTAAATCAACACTCAAAACCTAAGTTTAATCGTAATAATATTAAGTAATATTTATCGTAAGCATTAAAAGCTATTATTCACATTGTATATATCGTACATAGATACTTGCTTGAATACCTATCTGTAGTATGTGTTTATTCAATAAGTACTACTATAAATAATACTTATAATTTATAAGTTACTACTACAATACAATATATACAATACATATGTCCAAATTATATTTATAAATTGTGAAATACCATATATCTGTATATAATACCTAGAAATATTTATATTCATATCTTTGTAATCATACAGTCATTTATATATCCGTATTATCAGTACAATTTTACAATGTTAAAATTATATTAAATCTTTAGTTTATTACAATATCCGTAATAGGTATGTATTTAGATGCATGTTAAATATAGATAATAGGATTAATCATTGAATTTATAGTATGAAACTTATTTATAATTATTAATTATATTGTGATATACCGATACAAGATACATCTGTAACATATGTAATATTAATATGTATCTAGTATGTAATACATATGATATAGGTGTACTACAATAGATACAATTGTAAATATTTTAGTATATACCATATACTACAATACTCAAATCTTAATATCCGTAAAAGTTAAAACGAATTGAAGTAGGTACTCTGTAGACGAGTAGTACATATCGTATTACTACTATTAGCAGATATTTTCTATTAACAAGATTGAAACAATTAGTTCCCTATTGCCAAAAAAATAAGATTGAATAACATATGTAATTCACATTTCATATGTAATGTACACATGAACACACGTACAATTAATGAACAAAATAATAATATTTTATATACAAATTCAATAAACAATACCTTTACAAAAAATAAGTACAATAGTTATATTTAAAGGCACAAAGATGAGTGAAATGTCAGTTGCTTGAAGCTCATAAATTCAATTTATTAAATTGGTAAATTTTTAAAAAATTAAAGTTTAATTGTCTTTATAAAATTGTCGAGATAATATTCGTACTAGATAAAAAATTAAGTGTAGGTAATGCACGAAAGTTAATGAGTATCTTTTTTTACAATAAAATGTCTAATAAATATTGCTAAAATATCTGTATAATAAGAATATACTCAATTTAGGTATAGACAATATTTATCAAGAAATTAAAAGCTTTAAAATTAGTTGCTAGTTTAAAAGTTATTTAAAGATTTTTTTAGCTGAATTTTTTCCTCTTACAGGAGGTTCAATTTTATCCTTTGCAGAGGAGGAGGCCGTGGGTCTCATAAAGCTAAGGATTCTCGGAGTTAGGGATTTTTTATCACCCGAGGAAGCTGCATGTGGGCTATTTGAGTAAAGATCATTCTTTGCATTTTTGTTAGTAAGGACACTCCTGGAATTGATCAGATTATTGTTGAGTACACGTTTAGCATGTCCATTGGCGGCTGCTCCACCTCCACCATTATCTCCCTCCCTTACAGAGTTAATTGTAGTTTGGCTCGTAAGCGAAGATCTGGAGCTCTGGAGTGAATTCCTTGATCCATTTTTTCCGTTTCCAGATCCAGGCATTGGATTAGGATTGAGATCTGGGAATGGTCCATTTTCACCCTGAGACCGCTTTCGGAAGGATTGAACAATCATTGGTGCGCCCACATTTCCAGCTTGTTTATCTTTATTCAGGGAAGTAGTGGAAATTTTTTTAACAAGGGGATTACTTATATCAGCAGGTGGAGATGTTGAAGTAGATCCTCCGTTGGGAGAGGATGACCCTCGGAAGCTGCTCCGCGCGCGATTGTTTCTAATGGAATTATTTCGACTCATTCCAGAGTTGGGTCCCCCTTCAGTTTGGCTATTTGTCTCCGAGAGAGAGCTCTGTGACTCTTCAAAGCCCTCATCCCTTTCCGTTGACCCAGGGCTGGACGAGAGTAATTTCATATTTGATGTACTTGTGAATCTAGCTCTACCAGCTGGAGTACTCGCATGAGTCTCGTCTGCCGAAGGTCGGCCCACAGAGAGTTGAAATTGACGCGGCTCTAGAGGGCTGGTCAAAGTTGAGGATGGCGGGGATTTGAAGGGTGTTTCATGTCGCTTACTGAGAAGCGAACTGGAGGATTTCTTATTTGCACGTGAGCTTTCTAAGGGCGGCTCTGGACTTGTAATATTCACTTTTGATATAAACTTTCCGCTAGCCGAGTCAATCTTGTGAGGTTTCTCCTCAATTGATGTTCGCCGGACTGGAGTAACGCCACTTGGAATGTCTTTTTTATATCTGCGTGATCGTCGAATTGATGCAAATCGGTCAAATCCCTCTTTTGAACCACCTTTAGAATCATCATAATTCTCTGGAGGAGTGTGAGTTTTTCCCTCCTTTACAGAGGGTGATCGGCGGAATCCGGTACGACTCGAGGTCGTTGGCGGGAGAGATTCTTCAGGTATATAAAGGACCAGGCGCTCATCGTGTGATTTGCTTCCAAGTGAATTGATTAGAGACCTTCGCCCATCCTGGAAAATTTTTTAAAATGAAAATTAAGTTAATCCCAAATTAATTGCAATTATATGTAGGAGTATAGGGAAATTCAGACTTAAAATGCAAATAGGATGATGTAACGCAAATGTGGAGGAAGTGAGTGAAAGATAAAGAGGAAAAAATTAAAAGACAAGTTTCATAAATTGAACTCAGGATCAGTACTCAAATGAACTCTTTTGTCATATAGGTAGTATTAAACTCGGTCCTTAGGATTTCCTATTCCGTAGAATTTTTCTCTTGTTTTAATGGGAATTGCAATAGAGGTAAGCATAATTTAATAAGGGGAGGGAATGAGTAGGAGATTATTCTATATGGAGAAAACTGTCTTTTGAGCACATGAGTCTCTTCCAACGCAAATTATGAGGGTTTGCCACTTGGATTGCACTTACGAGCGGCGACGTAGACGGAGATTTTTTGTGGGTGGGTTGAAAATCTCGCTTGAGGTCCGTCACCGGCGTTAGTGATGGACGCCTCCAGATGGATTTGTCCTTTACAGACGGACTCTGAACCTCTGTATAGGGCAAAAAAACTTTTGTTAATTTATTCACAACATTCAAACACGACCCACTCGGGGTTCAAACTACAATACTAATATCCAGAATGCCCAAAACGAAAAAACTCACCCTCGATCGCCTCCATTGCGCCTACGATATCAGTGTTTAACTTTAGAGATGGTTTCCGGTCTGGATACACGCGTTGGTAGGTGGATGATGACGGGGAAGTGACCTGGATTGGAGCAGAGCTCATTGAGGGTAATGAATGAGGTCCGGAAGAGTAGAATTTGGTAGAGGGGGATGGATGAGATGCCAGGGGTGACTTGGGCAAAGGGTAAACTGATGAAGGAAGGTTTCTAATTGTAGGAGGTTGGTCCTCAGAAGCAGCATCACCTTCCGGAAGAGTTTCTAATCCATCCCCTCTATTCTCCAGACCAAGTCTACGAAGAAATCTCCTCGGGGGTAATCTTTTCTTTTGACTCTCTCCACTACCTCCGTTCTCCAAATCAACAAACCAAGCGGTTATTCTGTCCCTCCATTCCCTGATGAAATATTGTATTTAAAATATTAATTCCTTGTGTATTCTCTTAATATTATAAGTACAATTTTAAAACAAAAAATGTGATACATTCAAGACTTCAAGAATTCTAGCATACATATTCATATATTCCTTTCCTAATTGGGATAAAATTCTTAGTTCAACTGTTTTGACCTTTAGAATTATTTTCGCCTATCATATTCAAGGAAATAAACTCATTAAGCCTTGAGAGTGTGCAAATAACTCTTATCTGCAGCCATTCCAAATTTGAGTTCCCTCATCTTGTACTCGCGTATTCCATGTACACAATAGGAGATTTGACCAAACAGAGAACTTAAATATGGCCCGTTGATCTTGAAAACAATCCTAAATGAACGCTTATTTTTCCTATTCAAATGAGCCGGATGACGAATGAGTCTATGAGTCTTAACATAAGAAATTTATAGTGTAAATGAAAATGGCAAAAATAAAATCCTGACAAGTTAAACTTGAATTGGATACAATATTTGTGAGCAGGTGAGCAGGTGAACTGCAATGGCGAATGGCAATACCTCTTTTTGGAAGGAAATTGCGTATGACTCGAAAATATAGCTCCTTTTTGGGAGATTAGCTCGGGGGTTGATGGGCATGTATTAAATGCATGACCTAACCAAAATGGTTCACTTTATTCCAATTTTGCACTCTTTAGTAAGGGTATTAATGTGCTAATTTGTGTATTAAACTAACCCTAAATATGTGAGAATGGCAAAACTATTTGTATACTAATACGATAGTAAGATCTGTAAATTCGAATAAAAAAGAAAAATTAAGCTACTATGCCCTGCTATGTATTAATATTATACTTATAGTATATACCAATACTATTTATTATCTACCATACATATAATGGAAGAATGTGAGACTCGACTGTCGAGTGGCGACTAATGAATCTAGATTCTAGATTTGGGTTTGCCAATTAAGTATGTTTTAATAAATTCTACATATTATAATGTATTGCACAATACATAAGGCATAAGCTTATATTATCCGTATTGCATATGGATTCTTCATAATCATTGGGAACATATTAACTAAATATTCATGACTAAATAAAATGGCGCCTCTCCTTTAATACTCATGTCTCAAATTTTACCTTATTGAGCAATTAAATTACTAGTATAAGTATAACTCTGGCGCTAAAGCCTCATTAAATCTAAATTAATCACGGCCTCTAAATCATGTCATTTCACGTTTTCAGCTGAATGATAATATTATTAGTGATCAATTAATCATACCTTGCAGGGCTTTCATGTTTCGACTCATTTAGATTGGAGCTTTCGATTTGAACAATGGGATTGTTTCCGTTAGGACCACATGGTCCAGGAGAGACTGGGCGCTCCCTCTCATCATTCACAAAATCCATAAGGTTGGGTCTCCTCCGAGTTTTCCGAGACCAAGACCTGTCCAGTGATCCATATTGATACCCCAGTTTGCCGAAGTCCTCGCTCCCTTGACCCATCATGTCCAGAAGACCGAAGAAAGTCCATAAGTCCTCCCTCATCCTCATCCGATGGTACTCTCGCTCTCCTCCTCCGTAAGGACCCGTTGGGCGTGGTGTCTATTCATTTCGAAAAACAAAGAGATTTACAATTTACAAAACAAGAACCAAGTTAAGGTGAGGCCAAGTGGATCCTCATTGTTAAGTCTGTAAATTATGCTTTTCAAGGAGAATAAAGTGTGAAAATAAATTTCACCTGGTGAAGGAAGAGTTAATTGGTCGGTTCCCGCCTGTCCATTTTGGTTGTACCGAGAATGAGCCTAGTCTTCGGCGCACGATCCTCGGCGAGCATGCAATGAATATCTCGTCCTCCGGGTTCATTTTACCCTGCAAAATGGTATTCCCACGAAAAAAACACCTTATTAAAGCGAGCAAATTAATTGCGCAAAGGGATTTTGGGCGAGACTTCAATGATTTACATTCTTAATTTTTAATGCAATATACAATAAAATAGCGTATAATAATTCATCGGGTAATTGGGCGGCAAACTTACCCGATCCCCTGCAGCGAAGGGGTCATCTGATGGAGGAGAGTGAGGCCATCCAAGCTGCGCCCTTTTCTTATTCTGATCTATCGCGGATCTTCCGGCGCGCCTTTGCCTCCTCTTCGAGTTTTTTCCGCCGAGCATTCTCAACTGCCGCGAGTTTCCATTTGGTGGTGAATGAGAAGAGGATCTTGAAACATTCTTCAATTTTAAAGGAAGACGCCTCTTCGCAAAAGAAGGCTGCCATCTCCTCGCGAACTTCATCCACCTTGCCCAGGTAATTTTCTAGATCGGCAATCGAGTGAGATGCATCCTTTATAGGGAAAGAAGGAGATGGAGAGAGAGAGAATATATTAACAAAGGTAAAATAATCATTTAATTAAATTATGTAAAGACACCGGGCCATGCAATGATCTCTATAAGGTACAATAGATATAGGGTCCATAAAAATTAATTTCGAGTCTTAATTAGGAGATACCCTCATTAGAAAGGAACATGGATTTCTCCATGCAGAAATGCATCCATACTTTACACCTTTGCACAGGTGACGGTATACACATAAGCTATAGATAAGCTAATAAATTTCACACTATGTCGAATCCTCTTTTGGTAAAAAGATATTATGTAACTTAATGGGAGGGATATTAAGCTTTAGCTTAGGATCTCCCTCAATTGTAATTATAAGGCATAGCGGGGGGACCAACCGAGCACAGTTCGAAGGTCAAATGGACCTTTCCATTGTAGGCCAGTTTATATGCCGGTCCTGCTCATTAGGAGGCCGGAATCTGCATTTCCTTTGCATAAAGTATTACCTACTCCTCCCTTAACATGTAAAAACCCATTACTCTCCCATCTAGACTCTTGAATCTTCCCAGGATCCCTGCAATGCACCCTAATTTAATGAATACATTTACGATATGTAATCTCTTCCTTCCTTTATTATTGATCTTCTTTTTTTATTCGTTTATAACCATATTTTAAATGGGAGGCTAATGTGAATTGGTAGCAACCCCCCATCCCTGATCATATCATTAGCTAATATATTATACAAGGAAGAGGAGAAAGAGATTATTATCATCTTCAGAATCATATCCATTCTCATTATGGGAGGTTAATGGTCAATTCTCTATTGAATCAAAGAGAAAGAGATATATTAGTACTAGTAGAGAGAGGTGAATACTCACTCGGAAGAAGAGGCCAAACTGCAAAGTGATTTCCTTGGGCGCTGCGGGGTTCTCCATTTGTTGACGAATGTTTGCCACTTTGGATTTAAGCGAAAGGATGTCATTTTTCAGCTGCTCGATGCTCGTTCTAAAATTCAGATTCAATTAATATTAAATGGTAAATTGAAATCACAAATGGAAATATGGAGAAAAGTGAAATATTTTTTATTTATTACATTTCTTTTTTGCCAAAATCATAGCCCCATAATTGCACCTATTTGTTTATGACCTATAGGGTACAACAAAGGGCATGTCCGAATCTGAGGGCACGTGTACAAGACGGAACACACTCGCAGTTTGTACATATAATGCAAATCGAGGTTCGTACCGTTTGCCCTCTTTTTCTTAACTCTCTCTCTATCAACTTTTTTTTACTTTGAAAGTTTTTTAAAAATAATTTAGAATTATTTTCACATTATATTCATGAATAATTGCATTGGGTTTTTCTAAAGAGGATTTTTCAATGTAATAAATTAAAATATCAATGCACCTTATTTGTAATACTTGCATAAATATTTTGCACTCTCATTTTTCCTTGAAAAAACTTACTTTGATGCCTCATCCAGAGCTGTCATTTCATTTACAAAGGATATAAGTTTGGGATTCCTCTCCTCAGCTTGCTGGAAATCAGAAAAGTGAAGGTTAAATACTACATTCTCTGCGCTTAACGTTGAAACATCCCACGCATTATTTATATACAGTTCAATTCCTCTTCATCTTATGCACTTCTAAAAACATATACATATAGGGGAGATCCAGGATCGTCATCTTTGAGAGCGGCTTCAGGCACCACTTTCAAAAGACGAATTAAAAGAAGGAGGATGGACAAGGCGGTCGGGCGGGCGAGCAAGATTATAATTACTCTAGTCAAAGGAGGGCTGGGATTTTCCATATTCCATACCGGCTTTAAAGGGAGGAGGATCATTGAGTTAAATGAAGGAGATACAAACTAAGGGTTATATATGAATGGGGGAGAATTGAATGAGCACATAGTCGGATAAAAAGCCCGAGAGGTTAACCAGTTTGAATTTAAGAAAGCAAAAGGAAAAACTCACCATTGCTATGAAGTGAAGGAGAGAAATGCCGGGTTTGTTTCCACGAATGTCTGCAATTTTTTGCAGTGAAGATAATTTTACTCCAGCAGCGTCTCCGGCGTAGCCGCCCTATGTATACGCATTTAATTCAAAGCATTACTTTGAGGATTTATAATAAGCTTTTTTGAGTCAGACATATCTATCTACTTGTAAGTCTAATTTTTGCTAGATATTCTCTGGATCGTAGTACTATGTATGTAATGTACATATAGGTAGATATATATATACTTAAATATACTCAATAAGAGTGGAAGGTATGAAGGGTGTCGAAGAGTTTTCCTCTCCATCTACCATTGAAGGGCTTGCTTTCTTGGAGAGTGTTTTAATACTTACGATTAGGAATCCAAACACTTGATGGGTGTGTATGCGTATGGAATGATAAGTGAACTTTTTTGAAACCACCTAACAATCATTATTGAATGGCAATCGAAGCCTGGCCCTTTTCTACTCTCATCGTTTTGAAATGTCAAATTGAAAGAGGAGCAAAAAACAAAAAAACCCGATAAATACCTACTACTGATAAGTACTATTAGTTAGATACACATGGTAGATATATAGTAGTATATGTATGTACTATGTATATGCATAATATGTATTGTACAATATGTAGGATCCATGTGATGAATCATGATCCTTCTGATCCCCCTTTCGCCTACGACGGGTTGTTTTTATCCTATATGTAAACTTTATAAGGATTGGGCGATCAACATATTGAGACATGTTATGTTGTTAAAAAGCGAATAATTATTGTACATTGTAAAACCTGGACATAACCTTGTTAGTTGTTACATATCATCTCATAAGCTAGAGATTCAATAATGATTTAGGATAATTATTGACAATTACTGTAAAAAAAGGCTAAATAACCTTCATTTTTAAATGCCACAAATGATCCCTATTACTCTGCACAGTAGTACGGATATTCCATATTAAAATTTAATGGGGCAAAAAATGTGTATCTACTTTTTCGGAATTACTTAAGATATAGTAGATATGTGTTGCATTATACATATTGTATCTGAATACTTGAAATAACTATGAGCTAATGTACATATTTATTGTAATATTTGCATATACGACTTTATATATAGCGACTTACGGAATTCAAAAAATTCCCAGCCACGAGAATCATAAAGATGACTTCCTGGAATTCTTCTGAATATTTGACATCTGAAAGATATTCCAAAAAATGAGATTTAAAATCGAGTTGAACTCTTAATTTGAAAATTATAGAAATGCTGTTTATAATACCTTGAGCTGCTTGAAGGATGGCATTGATTGAAGACTCTAGGTTGTTGACACAAGTCTCGAGTTCCTCCTTAAGCAACATTGCTTCAATTCGGAGCCGGTAGCCATTCATCTGGATAAGTTGGAGGAGAAAGCTCTCGGCATTCCCGAGACGGCTTCGATCTCCAGTCGCAACTGAATTGAGCATTTCCACCTCGTCCTTTGACGGAAGTATTTTGAGTAGTCCCCTCAGCCTTTCAGCTCCAAAGTCCTCTGAGCATCCCTCCATAATCAATTGAATCATCTCTATGTTTGAGCTGCATTATAAAGTGTAAATTTTTAATAGAAAAATACACATTTTAATCTATTCGAACCCTTTCAAATTGATCATAAAGAAAACAAGAAACTTGAGTTTAAGTCATATTCTAATTATGTAGAAGCACGATTTCTTCATTCTTATTTAGCTATTACTCATTGCCCACTCAATTCAGGTGGCTCTTTTGTACAGAGTAGTTAGCAAGGGCAAGTCAATAAAAACAAATGTTATAAATAAACTACTCCAGATCTCGAAAAGAAACAAAGGATTTATGTATACTCAATGTTATATCTAAATATGGTTCGGTTAAGTAAAGAAGCAAAAAATGTATATTAACTAACCTTCGGAATTGTTTCAGGAATATATTGATGTTCAAGCTCCTCTTGGCGTCCAAAAGTGTCACCTTTAATGAAATGAAAACTATATTTCTGTTTATCTTTTAAAAAATAATTCTAAAAGTGCAAACCTCATTGCTTTCCTTCCTTGAGTTTTTCCGTTCAGGCTCACCATTCTTTGGCGGATGAAGAGTGGAGGATGAGGGGGAGGCTGGCGAGCCCTGAAATGGGTTTTTTTCACTCTGGAGGCAAAAGAGACCTTCAAGAGCTGCCCAATCAATTTTCATCTTTGAGGAAGAGTGACTCTTTTTTGCAAAAGTTGCCCAAAGATTATTTTTATCGCCGCTGAGAATGTCACCACTCGGGATTTTATTCCAATTGATTGTTCTCATTTTTGCTTTAGG
>JAAZTK010001167.1:0-15121 GCA_036507255.1 Megalothorax incertus
ACATTAATTACATTCCGGATAAGAGGTTGAGGAAAGATCTTCGAGATGTTTTTGATTTGGTAAAAATAATTCCTTTCAGACACCGATAGATTTCATATTAATAAAAATTTTAGATCAAGCTCTGGAATTGGAAATTAAATGCTTGGAAGATTTTTACAATCGAAAGAAGGATGATTGCAGGGGTAAAAAAATAGACTTTAATATAAAAAATTATGCATATTTTTTAAATTTCAGATTGTATCGGTCATGTTGACATATTCTGTTATTATATTCCAATTGCATCTCTCTGAAAGACCATAAAACACAGATAATTGTTAATATATATTATTTTATTCCAATAAAAATTTCTAAATAACCATCGGCACCTACCTACATATTTGTTTCTTATACAATATATTTGATTAATTTGAAATTAATATGCTCTCATAAAAATATTCCATCTACAATATCAGTATAAATACAAATATCCACAATTAGGAGATTTATTCATTATTCGGCATTGCATCTGGGTGGGCCTGTAAGTCCTAAAAAAAAGCCAAAATGTTTAAAATGGCCATATATTGTATATTATTATATTATATAATGTTATTTGACTAGTTTGTGAGCATATATAGCAGTAGGTACCTACATAAAATTAATACTTGATATTTTTTTAGTTTGAACTTTCAACTGGATGGAAAAAGGTTTTTCTAAGAAATGTAATTAAAATTCTTGTAGCAATGTCCTCAGCTTCAATCCTCCGATGTCCTTCTCAATTTCATATCCAAAATTTCCAGTAGTATTCTCCAGAATATACTGATAAATTGATTCCTCCCAGACAAGTGTTTGTTTGGACATTCAGAATCAGCTTTTACCTATTATCTATTGTAATTACATTGATACGGTCATTTTAAATATCAACCTTGATTTAAATTGAAATAAATGACCTCATCAGGAGATTATTAATGCAACTTGGATTTACAATAAGTATAAACCATTATCCGCATCTGTCGTAAATAAGTAAATTATATAAAACCCTACGGTGGTGGTTTGTAAGCCACTTATAGACTGGGGAGACTTGATATTGCTTCAGTCTTGGCTGGGACTCGGAAAAGAAATATAAATAATATTTTTTCTTAAAGAATTTAATAAATTTGAAGGATGCCACCACTTAATCAACTTGTCCAGCTCCGTAGGGGCTCCATGCAGGCGAAAAAAGTGACAAAAGTCACCTGCGAAGACGTCCAAGCTTCATATTCTATCGAAGGGTAAGAATTTATCCCAAATCCAAAAAAAATAGTATTTTTTAGAAATAATTCTCTATTTTTCAAATTTTAAGGCTCCGTCCTCATGAATTCCGTAAGAAATTCGCTCATATATTTCAATATTTCTATAATTTGTCAAATTTTAATAGCCGTGGTTGGGTTATTCGTCCACCCGAGAATACTTCCTGGATTCTGCTACAGGTTTAATCTGCCCTAGGAATATTTAAACATTTTTTAAAACATTTTTTTATCAGGGTCCGACCCCTTAGCTTAAATAAATATTTATTTGAGGGGAAAGCCCTCCAACTCCTATCCGTGGGTCAAGGCTATGGGAAAAGGATTACTTTTAAGGCTGGAGATGGCGAGAAAAATGGAAATCCACATTATTTCTGGAGCGATTCCAGGCCTGAAGGTTATGGATTTGAAGTAGGTGGCAAAAAATCATTTATTTTGGATTTATTTACAATTTGGGATTTTTATACAATTTGCAGCTTGAAGTAGTAGGTCCAGGAGGTAAAAATATACTTTAAAAAATCATTTATAAAAATACTTTTTCTTTTTAAAAATAGACAAATTTGGCATGTTTGACGCAAGTCGAAATCGCATAGGAAATTGCGAGGTGATAGCGAATAAGGTGAGATGGGAATTCCTTAAGCTTTTAAAAATGTGGATTAAAAGCGGCTTAAAATTTTAATCTACTTGTTTTGCAATCAAAATAATAATTTATATCAATGCCATTGAAATATATGATATGGAATTGGGCTAATTATTCATAAAGCTAATCCTCTTTCATTTCTTATATGCCTTAGGATCCTCAAAAGGTTTGTAATACCGACAGATTGAGAAATCATTGAGAAATACGCAAAATTAATATGATTTGACCTTTCCCTGACCTCAAGGAACAATCTCATTTGCTTTGGCCTGATGGCACGATCGAAAAGTGGGTTGTGGTTAAACTCAAATGCAAAGTAAAGCTTTTAGAATTAAGTCCGTATAAATATAATGAAATTGGCATCAATTTTAGATTGAATGGAGCAATGGGGCTGTAAGTACGGGTTGCATTTCTGGAAATGCCATTGCGTCAAAGGCGTCTCGAACCGGAACTGCGACACTTGTCCGCATCATGAATTGCAAGGTTGACCTTAATATGAAAATGAATAAGAAAAATGTGGTCACAAAGACCCTCAATATGACCCTCATGCCTGGCGTTGACCTCAAACATCGACGCCTTACTGTGTCTGGAGTTTCAATCTCGGATGTCCCTGTCACCTATACGATTTCAGGGCTATCTCAACATGAATTCCCTGTCATTGGTAAGGATTACGTACCCAATTTAGCATTTTGGATCAAAGTTTGATTGATTTCTAGGTACTTATGTGGATTCCCGTGTACTACCCGGGTTTAACTATATTGTACGACCTGCTGGCGCTAAAAACCCGCTTTTTAGCGGGCGTCCAATGAAGCTTTTGTCAATTGGGCGTGGCTACGGAAAGCGCTTTACATTTCAATCCGAATCCCTCAATGAGAATGACTCATATTTTTGGTCAGATTCTTACCCTGAGGGGTTTGGTTTCTCTCCGTGTGAGGTATTCCCAGGAATGGGATTTACAATATATTGTGGTGAAGATGAGCTTGGAAGGGCTATCATTAAAAAGTGTACAAAGCCACAGGTAAATGCATTTTTCTGGAATTTGAAGTTTAAGAATTAAATTTTGGGATTTTTCTCGCTAGGTGGAGATTGAAATGACACTCCTTCCTAATGGGGGTGTCCTCAAAAGGTTGAGGATTGATGTGATTTGTCATATTGAAATTGGAACAAGTGTTACGCGTGCTTGCCGAGTTGTAGGGACGGCTGTGGTGGTGAGGGAAGGTCAATCAAGGTCAGCCAAGGTGAGGGCGATAGAAGGACCTGGATTGGATTCTCCACTGGCAAGGAATATACCTGGAGAATTATTATTCCAGGCTTTTCAGCATCAACCTTCCATTTCACGTTAACCTCCGCCTGAAATTTTAAACAATTGATGTCAATTTTTAAATTTTACTTAATTAAATACATTTTATATTTGAATTATTTAAATTTAATACTAGATTAAGACCAAGTATTCGAGTATCTACTTTGATCATACAATTTACACTAAACCTCACGCCGTTCGATTAATAAATAACATGATTTGTATTTAAAATAACTTAAAGTTATGATGCTTTTAATGTCATGTTAAATAGATGGATATTATTGTAATACCATTTAAAAATTATAAATGGGTAATTTTACAGAATTACAGATATTAGTTAGAACAGTACTACAGATATCTCCTTCCGAGAGTCTCTTGAATTTTGAACATCTTTTTGCCAGTGCAGCAATGATAAATGAATTATGAAACAAAGACTTTGGGGATAGGGCTAGGATTCGAAATCTATTGGATCAATCCGATTGGATAGGAAATGCCAATCCGATTTTATAATCCGAAAAATTTCGAATCTTTTCTAAAACGATGTATTTGGATTGAATCTGAAAAATCTCACACATTGTGTCTGTCAGTGTCATCCCGTGCGCTTTATTCGATGACACTTGGGATTTGGGATTGGGATTCGATTCGGATTGATCCTGAGTTTGATCGGGAATACATTCCATGCCAATCTGAACCACTAATACCAGTTCAATCCGAGGCTCTGAGTTCGGATCGGATTTGGGGAAATTTAGCTTCGGATCCCAGCTCTCTAATCCGATCCCGGGTTTTTTACCTCCGAATTTCCGCCTATTGTTTTCCCACAGTTCCTCGAAGATTTTTAACATTTAAATTTTTTTTGAACCCCTCATAAACTCGAGGAATAAACCGATATTTACCATCCTTAAGACATCCTCTGAAGAGGATCCAAATGTTCTTGGTCAACAAAGGGGGAAATCTGAGGAGGGGATTCCTCCGAACCTCGTGGCCACCCTCTGTGTCTCCCGGCCGTCTTAAAAATCCGAGGAACTTGTATTCAATGTCTCGAGTGGCCTGTCCCCATCTGTTTGAGCTCAGAGATTGATGGCTCGGGGTGTAACCGGATCCTCCTTTTTGTCTTTATTGTTCTCGATTAATGGACTCTTATTTTAGAACATTTTGAACATTTTTTAAGCATGGAACAATTCGGGAGCTGAAGAGGTTTTGAAACAAGCCCAGGAATAATATACGAAAATATCACATTATTTTGAAAGAGTTACAAAATATTCTACAAAATGGGGTTAATTTACATTTCACACGAGGGATGGCCCATTTCCGGTGAGGACGGCTTTGGCCAAGGGCTCCAAGGGTCATTTCACTCGGGAGGAAATCCCTTTGCACACTCCATTGACATTGACACCTTTCATGTCAACGGTGGCAGGCCCAACAACTCCTGAGGAACATTTTAAAAAATAAAACGCCGTTTTTTTCCTTTTACAAAACATTAATTTGTAATTAAATTAATATAGATAAATGAGAGCAAGAAAATACTTAGGATTAGTATTAATTTGGATATTAATATTTTACTCAATATCCACCATAATGTGCCATATTTAAGGCACCTGCTCCTTTAAGTACCCCTATTATAGGGGCCCTATATCCCTTAATAGAGCCGGGAAGTGTACGGAAGGTGTCGGATTTCCCAGTCTGTTCCGCCTCGGATGTCACTTTTGACTCGGAGGAATAATACAAGGGAGCCCTTAAGTCTAAAAGGAGTTCCTTATGGCACTTGCTATCCCCCCATTGACATGAGGTACTTGATCCCTTAAAGGATCCTTAAGGAATAAAGGGATTAACCGGACAAGTGCGAAGGAAGTGAAAGGGGATCCGCAACTCTTCCGTGTCTGACATCTTGTTAACTCACTCCTAACATGTATCTCTTTTGTATTTGGCCATAAAATCATTAGTTCGTTACATCCTCTTGCTTCCTCCGAGTCTCACACCATTCGGGAAGAGTCTTTTGAGGAAGAAGGATGTCACTCCAAAATCCCCCAACTTTGCCCAGGAAGCGGAGGTCCCTGAGGACACCAAAGTGTGCCCGGTGCCGCAACCACGGGGTCATCTCTTGCCTCAGGGGACATAAGAAAATGTGCAGGTAATTCATATTTGCTTGATAATTTGAATAAAACGTTTATAAATTGATTTTATACGATTTTAAACGATTTTAAACGTATTTTCCCAGGTGGAGGGAGTGCGTGTGTGACATGTGTGACCTCGTAGCCGAAAGGCAGCGCATTATGGCCGCCCAAGTCGCCCTCAGGAGGTCAGAAACACCTTTAAAAACCCGTTTTTAATTTAAATAATTAATTTTTGCATAAACAGGCAGCAGCTAAGCATTAAAGGGAGCAAGGACAAGGGTACTCCGGAGGAATCCGCCAAAATCCGTCCAAAAAACACACAAAAGTCGAGAAAGAGTGGTAAACTCCGGGTCGAGGGCAGTGTCAAGGGCCCATCAATGTCTCTCCTGGACAGAATCCGGACCAAGTTCCTCGGGAGTCCTCCTCAACCAGTCCTTGAGACCCCCAGCTCGCTCAGACTCCGGCGGAGGAGAACCTTTGCCGACCCCAGCCTCCTCCAGGTCACTCCATGTCCCCTCCCGGTACCGGAAATGCCTTTAAATCCCTTTCATGGACTCCCCCTGCCTCAACTTGCCCCAAACCATTATATCCTCCTATCCTACTATTACTCCCTAATGGCCAGGACCCCCGTCAAGTACCCCGATGTCAAAAGTGAGGTCAAACCTTGTAAAAACATATATTTTTCAGTTGAATCTATACTCAATATGTAAGGGCTAATAGTATTGGAGCTTATATCCATCATTAACCACCCAATTATATGTAATATTGTCGTATCAGCTTTCAAAATCAATAAAAACAGCTCATATCTTTGTATTTTTACCCAGAGTTTGCTTTATTTGATTTATAAAAATAAAAAACAATATTTAAAGACAATTACCGATCTATTTAATTCATTTAAAATGTTCTGGAAGCTTCCTCTTCGACGGCCCCATAATCCCGTGTACTTTAAGTGTCCAAAATGTAGATATTTTGATCCCAAGGACCCAAAGCCAACAAGTAGGCTGACGAGTAGGCTGACGAGTAGGCTGACGAGTAGGAGGAGGATTAAGAGGATCCTCAGAATGAAAAAGTAGTCGTAAATCTGCATTTAAAAAAAAGTATTTGTAGGTAATATCTCGAAAAATTAATTATTTCTTACTCTGTCGTCACCATCATCTTCGAGCCCTTCAAAAAGGAGTATTTCTTGCGGTGGAGGAGGAGGAACCTCTCCCGGGTCAACCCCAATGTCCCCTTTTGGAAGTAGGATTAGGATGATGGTGAGGATAGTTGAGAAGATTGTTGTCCCAATTCTAAGGCCATTTTTTGCCCCGCTGAGGAGGACCCAGAGGAATGCTGTGAATGTCCATGTGACAAAGAGGAGGATGACACCAATCCCTAATTCTGCCATTTTTATCTATTTACTTAAAATAGAGCGATTCCATGTCTGTGGCTGGCTATATTACCTATCTCCTCCCACATGAGAGCTCGACAATTCGTGAAAAAAGTGCCAGATAGCGTAGAATGATTAGGGGCATGTCTACTTATGGTTCATGACCCGAAAAGTTGAACCCGTGCTCCCACGCGCGGATCAACTTGCCCCAACTTGCATAGTAAAACGTGAATTCCTTCCACACGTCACGGGAGCTCATAAATTCATGAAAATGCAAAAAAAAGTTAAAAAAATCGGGGCATGTCTACATTAATTTCATATCCCGAAAAGTTGATATCCGTTTGACCTGTCCCACATGTCACATGATCAAATGTTGAGTAAAAAAATGCAAATAAAATGCTATCCGATGCTTCTCGACGAGGGCTACTTAACGCTGATATAAGGTGTCACACCAAAATGTCTACTCCCTTGATCTTTACGGGGTCATTTAAGAGGATTCTGGGAATTTTGAATATCTCCCTTAATATTTAGTCTACTTGCACGGGAAAAATATTATTTCAAAGCTCTTGGCGTGTTCTATGAGATGATGTAGGTTGGCACCCGAGAAAACTTCACTTTCTGGCCTCTATAAGGTGTTTTTCGGTGACTTCCTTCGGGTTAGAGCTATTTGACCGTGTAATATCACATTGAAAAGCTATTAATTACTATTAGGGCTATTCAATGGTCTAGGTGCCCGAATTCATTCGGGCTTATTCCTCTAGTTTTTAAATAAAAATCAAGTCTTTTTTAAGGGTACAAAAATTTGAATGGTTTGTTTGGTCACCCCGCACCTTTGACGACGAACTGACATGTTTCAGCTTACCCACAGCCTACCTCACGATCCAATCTCTCCCGGATTGATCTTACGGATTACGGAATATCCCAACCCTAATATCTATTACATATAATATACATAACTAGTTCTAGATTAATTGATGCAATGAATACGATTTGTAATATAAATAGATTATAGCTTGATATTCTTGTATCAATAGTTATTTCGTAATATAATATTACGATAGCTTGGGTATAAAATCTACCTCTTGCTTCCTCCGAGTCTCACACCATTCGGGAAGCCTTTTGAGGAAGAAGGATGTCACTCCAGATCACCCCCCCCCCCTCCAACTTTGCCCCTAAGGACACCAAAGTGTGCCCGGTGCCGCAACCACGGAGTCATCTCTTGCCTCAGGGGACACAAAAAATTGTGCAGGTAATTCATATTTGCTTGGTAAATTGAATAGAACGTTTTTAAAATCGATTTTAAACGATTTTAATCGTTTTTCCTCAGGTGGAGGGTCTGCGGGTGTGACATGTGTGAGCTCGTAGCCGAGAGACAGCGCCTCATGTCAGCGGAGGTCGCCTTCAGGAGGTAAAAGCACCTTTTGGAAAGCCGTTTTTAATTTAAATAATTAATTTCTTTAATGAACAGGCAGCAGCTAAGCATCAAAAGGAGCAAGGACAAGGGTACTCCGGAGGAATCCGCCAAAACCCGTCCAAAAAACACAGGAAAGTCGAGAAAAAGGGGTAAATCTCGGGTCCAGGGCAGTGTCAAGGGTCCTTCGATGTCTCTCCTGGACAGAATTCGGACAAATTTCCTCGGGAATCCTCCTCAACCAGTCCTTGAGACCCCCAGCTCGCTCAGATTCCGGCGGAGGAGAACCTTTGCAGACCCCAGCCTCCTCCAGGTCAATCCATATCCCCTCCATGCACCGGAAGTGCCCTTGAACCCTTTTCACGGACTTCCCCTGCCTCAACTTGCCTCAATCCTCCCATTCAACTATTATTCCCTTATGGCAAAGATTCCCATAAAGGCCCCGGATGTCAAAAGTGAGGTCAAACCTTGTAAAAACATTTCTTTCTCAGTTGAATCTATACTCAATATGTAAGGGCTAGTGTATTTTTACACATAGTTTGGTTTATTTGATTTACTTATATAAATAAAAAACAATATTTAAAGACAATTACTGATCTCTTTGATTTATTTAAAATGTTCCGGAAGCTTCCTTTTCGACGGCCCCATAATCCCGTGTACTTTAAGTGTCCAAAATGTCGATATTTTGATCCCAAGGCCAACGAGTAGGCTGACGAGTAGGAGGAGGATTAAGAGGATCCTCAGAATGAAAAAGTAGTCGTAAATCTGCATTTAAAAATAAGAATTTGTAGGCAATATCTAGAAAAATTAATTATTTCTTACTCTGTCGTCACCATCATCTTCGAGCCCTTCAAAAAGGAGTATTTCTTGCGGTGGTGGAGGAGGAACCTCTCCCAGGTCAACCCCAATGTCCCCCTTTGGAAGTAGAATTAGGATGATGGTGAGGATGGTTGAGAAGATTGTTGTCCCAATTCTAAGGCCATTTTTGGCCCGGCTGAGGAGGACCCAGAGGAATGCTGTGAAGGTCCATGTGACAAAGAGGAGGATGACACCAATCCCTAATTCTGCCATTTTTATTTGAAATAAAAATCAAGTCTTTTTTTAAGGGTACAAAAATCCGAATGGTTTGTTTGGACACCCTCACCCTTGACGACGAATTGACATATTTCAACATACCCCAGCCTACCTCATAGCATTATAGCAATCCAATCGTTCCCGGGGACCCGGATTCATCCTCCACGGATTAGGATCCCAAATTGGGATTCCCAACCCTAAATCTTAATCACCCTAAATATACAATAGCTCAAGTTTCATTAAATACTATACGTTCCTTAAATGAAGTAATGGTTTTCGCAGTGGACGCCTACACTCTATTACGATAGCTTGGGCTTAACGAGTAATACAATATGTCAATACTCGTATATTATTAAGGATTCGTTAGTAGTACAATATTACATTTGCATAATGAATTTGCCTAAATAGTTATTTGATAGTAATACAATACGACACAATCCATTTTGAAGACGATTCGGACAATGATATCTTATCTTGAAATATTCAAATTAGTCGTTCCCAATGAACTGGGGTCTTGAGAAAGCCCTATAAATAGTACCTGGGTCCTCCTCCACCTCGAGTTCAGTTGGTATTCAACCTCTCTCAATGAAACATTAATTAAATACTCGTAGAAAAATAAATAAATTATACTGAAAATATTTTAAAATATTTTAATTCTGAAGGTTTGGTGCAATCTAATTGAGTTATATGAAAGGAATTTTGTCTTCAATTTCAATCTCAATTGTAATGCCTTTTATCCTTAATTAATATTTGCAATATATTATTTTCCGCTTAAATCCTATCAAATAAAGGCCAATGCACCAAAGGACTTCACTTTGTCTCACCTTTCCCAAATTGAATCTTTAAAAAAGGGCAACTTTATAAATATTAGATTAGATTTATCAAATTATCATAAATCTCATAGTATATTGTATTATCTGTATATTTACAAGATAAATATTTAATGTGCAATAGATAATGGCTCCTTAACTATATTATAGATATCATATTATACAATAGATAATGGCATTTCTATCTAGGTATTCTATTTTTCATATCTATTTTTCATTTCTACTTATTTCGCATTTTATCAGTATTATTTGTAAAAGTAACATTTAATTACTCCGACGCTCAGCATAACGGTTAACCGCGAATCCGGCATAAATTATTATCATACTATAACCGCTCTATACATTCCTTAAATTGCCTTACAAAAGTCAAAATATACCTAATTATGTAGTGGTAAAAATTAATTATAACTATTGTGATTTTGGGCTTTATTTTATAATAATTTTTCAATGTCCATCTATCCCTCAAAGTTAAAGGAATATATTTTTAATTACAAATTCCCCATTTTGGTCTTTTATATCATTGCACTAGCTGCCATCATCCGCTACATTTCCCAGACCGAGAAAAATAAGGTTCAACTTCTCGATTATTACATTTAAAATTAACGTGTAATAATTTTATGGTGATATAAAGTATAGGCATCAATACAACCGGTAACATACAACATAAGTGCCATTGATCCTCAGATTGCAGCACCTTTAATCAAGCAATTATGGGGAGGGGCTGGCTGGTTGGGGTTCACCCGGGTCAATGTATCCTCAAGATCAAACTTGAGGAATCAAAGGGTCATTGCCTACTCTCTATTCAAACCTCCAGGGGAAGAAAACCCGGAAGAATTCTCAGGATATACCAAAGGAATCCGTCCCAATCTTGATGCCCTCAGGAGAGTCTACAATTCGGATGAAGAGGATGATGAAGAACCCTGGAGGATGAGGATTTATTCTGACCTGGAATTGACACCGGAAATAATTTCGCTTCTTGAAGAGTACCCTGAGCTTGACTGGATTGACATGTCCATGATGCCACAAATCCTAAAAGACATGAACAAGATGTCGTGGCGGTTTTTGGCGTTCGGAGACCCTCGGATCCGGATTTACTTGTCGAGAGACCTTGATGGCATCCTCACAGAGCGGGAAAAGAGTGCTGTTGATGAGTGGCTCCAGTCTGATTACATCCTCCATGTCATGCGAGATCATCCTTATGTAAAAATAAATTAACTAATTAAAATTTAATTAATCTCTGGCCCACAGCACAATCGAGTCATATTGGGAGGACTCTGGGGCATCAAAAACGATCAAATCCCGCTGGAAAAAGTCAAAAGCATCCTCTCAAATCTCATTGTGGTATTTTTACATGTCCTTTTTTAATTAATTTGATTTATTTAATTAATCTAAAGGCCCGAGGGATGGATAATGATCAAGATATTCTGGATAAATTCATTTGGAGTGAATTCAGATTTCAAGCCATGGCCCACGACTCTTACCATTGCAAGGATTACGAGTCATATACATTACCGTTCGTAAACTTTTAGTATTATTTAATTAATAATTGAATTTATTTTAATTAGATGGCCTACAGAAAGGGTGGGGAGAAAGTTTGTAGGTGGTCGGATCTTTCGATTCGAAGATACAGATATAATCCGGAAGGAATGTCCAAAGGTCTGTCGACCTTCGTATGGCCAGGATTGGGATTATTGCTAATTGTCAATTAGAGAGTTTAAGACGAAATAAATTTAAATGTCGTACTTTTCATCGATTTCGGCGGATTTAATTTCTGTAATAAAATTCAGCATTTTATTAAACGCCTTTTTACATAAATCTGTGAACATGCAAGAATTATTTAGAGTTTGACAAAGGAATTGAATACATTTTAAGCATAATTTTAAATTTAAGACATGTTAAATTGCATAATACAAATTAGAAAAAATGTAAATTAGGTCGAGAGGCTCATTTAATTGGCTTCATTGTCCAGAGACCATCGTTTAGGTAGTGTACTAGCTCAATTCCAATACCTCTGTTCGCTTTCCGTCTGTCAATTTAAAGAAAAAACATAATTTAAGCATTTTTTGACGAAAAATGTACATTTTGGACATGAATTAATTGAAATGCCTTACATTTCATCCGTGGACATTGTTGTAATTCCTACTGCGAGTGCATGCTGCTTTCCTTCGGCCATCACAGACTGTCAAAAATCATTTTTATTAAGAAAAATCAATTTAAATTAAATTATAATGGAATTTACCACGATGGTATTCTTGTCAATCCCATCCTCCATCCTCCCACCGGCGGAAGTCAGGCCTGGACACATGATATTCGCTCCTGAGAGTACAAATTTAATTGCACCCTTGTCCACTTGCATTGGTGGGAGCATAAATGGATCTTTAAATAAAATAGCAATTAAATTGGAAGCCATCAAGAGTCAAATTAATTAATTTTAGGTACATTTGTGGAGGAGCCTGAGGGTGGGGAACCAAACACCTTCCCTTTGCTTGTAAAACAGCTGATCTCCGGCCGTGTTGATGAGGATCTCGATGTGGTCGTGGCTGAAAAACATTAATTAGAGGTTTTAATTAATTAATTCAATTAAAAATGCCCCAATATACCATTTGATTATTTTAAAATTATCCTTTTTGGGAAGAATTAGGTCAATGTGAGGCTCGAGATCTGGATAATATTCAATGATTTTGGTTCGAATTCCTTTCTGGATTGAGGATTTGAGCTGCTGGACCCCTGACACGTTCTCCTTTTCGTCAAATCTGTCAATTTAAATTAATTAAAGGTCAAATAACCGAATTTAAGGTCAGAATGAATGGTAAATTTTGGGTTGATTTTTTAAATGGATTTTTAGGCGATTTTTTGGGAAATTTTGACATTTGAAAGGTTATATAAATTGCTTACTTTTTAAACATGATGATTTGACGATAGGGTTGACCTTTGACCTTGTTTGTAATGAAATTAGAATGAAATTAAAAAGTTTAATTTTTTCAAAGCCGGAGGATTTTGTAAATCCTCCAATTTCGTTCAGAGTATAGCCATAATCTACATATGGGGGATTTTGAGGTTTTTTGCCGATTCCGGAATTCGAATCCTAATTCCGAATTTCGAAATTCGAAATTCGGAATCCGAAGATTGCAATCTTCAAATTTTGAGCAGTTTCTTATAAGAGAGCTTTTTGACTTGAAGTCAGGAATATCTATACACGTTTCTAGTCCATTGAATTTAATACCCACAAAAATAATTTAATTAATAAAGATATATTTTCTATTTAACCAATCATCCGTTTCGATTTCATTAATTTTTTTTTAAATTTAGTTAATATAAAAATTTATCAATAGGTATTTACATAACTTTATGAAATAGCCATAAACAAAAATTTACTAGGAAAATTTAAAATTACATTAAAAACAGATATACTTGTATTCTCATCAGAATAATTTTAATAAATTAAAGCATATACTGCATGTAATTTTCAGGTGTAAATTTTTTTATCGTATAGGGTATAAAGAATATGAGTGCGCTTAAGGCCATAAACAATTTACATAGAAAACAGATTTGATTTACTGCTTCAGAAATCATATAATTTAATTATGTGTCTAAATTGCTATTTGAAAAATTGTATAAATAGGAAATAAAATTGTATAAATTTTGTTATTACGCATTAGCTTTTTAATCAAAGTTTTATATTATTGCAATTGTAATGAAGTTAATTTTCCTACTTTTAATTTTTTTCACACTTTCTTATGCAAGTGATATTGTTATTATTCAGAGCGTTTTTGATAATTTGGTAAGAATTTATTCCTGAGTAAATTAAAAAAAATTATCCACAAAACCAACTAAAATATATTCATTTTACACTTGAGGTTTTAGATGTGCAACATAGAGTAGCCGAAGGGAAGCCCGTCGTACTCTGGGACAGAGGGGACGCTAAATGGCAAAGATGGATTATCGACAAAGGTTTTAATAAAAAATTAAACATTTTTTAATCTCCAAAATTATATTTAATTATATTTAAATGTAATTTAGATTCAGCCTTTAATCAAAAGCCTACACGTTTTCAATCACTTGATCAAGATGGCGGCCGCATCAAAGGTTTGGATGAAGATGTTGGAACGGCCACTTTAGCCGTTTGGGTATGTAATACTGATATTTAGTCCTTAAAATTTTATTTATCCATATATTACACCAATTTGAATATTTGTATTACACATATAATAATATTATGAATAATTTTAATATTTTGATTCATTGATTCAGGGTTATCCCGGCAATTGGAATCAGTATTGGTATTTTCAATATGTGTCTAATGGAATTTACTTACTGGTGAATGAATACACCAAGAGATGTGCTTATAATAACGGGTATTTTTCACGATATTCTCGTATCTGTATTTATTATTTCAACTTTTTTGATAATTTTAATATTTATTAAATTACGAATAGACGAGCAACTCAAATGCTAACCAAATCTTGCAATTCTGGAGACACTCGCCAACAATGGCGAGTTGATATTTTGGTAATTAAAGGCAATAATATACTATACAAGTATAGACAAATTCGATATTCTTCAAATATCTATTTTAGACGGAACCAAAAGATACTTGGCAAGAACATTGGTGGGAGCACGTGCAAAAAGTTTCAAGAGTTTTTCAGGACAATGATGTCACAATATATTACGACAATGACATGTCTCGCTCAATAACTTGGATCCATAAATTCACTGGCGACGTCTGGCGTTATACTAAGCAAACATATGGAAATTTTGGACCAAATGGTCGACTATTTGGGGTTTTTCATCAAAACAAATATGGTGGCGGTCATCCAGGATTTTTCCAAAGAGCGATGCATGATAATCGCAACGCTATTGATATTGGTCAACATGGATCCTGGGTAAACGCACAAGGATGGAACATTGATGTTATTGGTAAATAATGAAAAATTCAATTTTAAATAAAATTAACCTAAAATTGTTTTAGTTCATGAGATTGCACATGTGGTCGAGTTTTCTTTTAGGAGTAATGAAGGGTCGCCAGCTTTCGGGGTTTGGGGTGATTCCAGATGGTCTAATATTTTTGAATATGATGTTTATAAAGGGATTGGGATGCAAGGTGAAGCTAATCGCATCTACGCTGAAAAT
>JAAZTK010001168.1:0-15119 GCA_036507255.1 Megalothorax incertus
ATCCTTGATGTCTCCTCAGAGTCTCAGACAATGGAACACTTGGATCCCTCAATGGATGATCGAGGAGATGGGGATGGGGATAATATTGATTCAAATGATGATGACAATCAAACACTGGAGGATATTATGGGTCAATTGGTCGAGAGGTTTAGGTTTTTACATTAAAACGGCCCAGTAGAGTTTAAATTTCTTGATATTTATATATTTTTTGCTTGTAATTCATAGAGAACAACGGAGATCCGAAAGGAATAACATTAATCACCCATTGAATCAAGATGAACTTGGTGGGAATACGATGGACACTGAACAAGATGGTCATGAGCCTGAGTTTGCTCCAAATCGGGTAAGTGGTTTAATTTAAAGTTTGGAACGAATTTGTTTTTTTCTCATGTTTTAAAGGGTTATTTTTTTCTGTAGTTTGTCGAGGACAATGAAAATGAGCAGAATGATTCTTCAGAGAGTGAAAGTGAAGGTTCAGAAGATGGAGATGAAGGTGGTCGTGGTGGTGGTGGTGGAGGTGAAGAAGAGGATGAAGATGAAGAGGATGATGAAGAAGATGATGGTGGATCGAATTTTGATGACCATGAACCAGATTACATGGAGGAGGGCTTCATCCGCTTCCCAGGAATGGATCGTGAAGATGAAATGCTTATGGTACAATATGGTGGAGGAGATCCAGAGGCTGCTCCAGTATTTTTCACAAATAATGCGAGCTATAATATGAATATGAGGGATATTTGAGGATCCCCTGCTGAGTGAACATCATTCCTCTGGTAAATTGGTTTTCTAATATCTCTACAAATACAAATAATAAGAATTGTGTCTCATTCAGATGTTGTAAATTCAGGTCTCCGACTTAATCATCCCTTACTTACGCCACCTGCAGCGGATCCACCCGTTACAGGGACTATTACAACACGGGGGCATCGTACAGGGCGACAACGTCGTTTTCAATATATACAAATTAATCCACGGCATCCACATCCGCCTGCTATATTACAACGCCTACTGGGCCCAGCTACAGCACAAGAAGTGATCCAGTTGACAACAGGACAAGCACTCAATCAAGGTGTTCGAGATGCAAGACTTTTGGTAATGGATGCCTCCACCGTGAGTTGGCTTGAAATGTGGAGTGAGATGGCATTGGAGAGTTGTTTTAATATATTTTTTTAATTTTCAAAAATAGGAACAGTCATTGAATCGAAATGGACCAAATGGGAACACGGGGATGCTTGCATATCATACTGCGTTGCATTGGTGGTGTGAGGAAGCTAAAGTACTGGATGGAGAGAGCCTATACGACTGTATTGTTGGTAAAGTTTATTGATTTATTAACTAAAAAACTTGATTAAAATGCTCAAACTCAGTACAAATTATGTGTTAAATATTGGAATTTGTGCATTTTCTTTTAAATTAGAATTAAAATACAATTTGAGGATTTTTTAAGGGATATTGGTGACTTATTTGCCATTTTGGGATCTTTTCTTGCACATTTTCAAGTTTATGCATAAAAAATTTCAGATTTTATTAAAATTGGAATAAGGATAATGTGTAAATTTTTTATGTTTTCTAGCAATCAAAAGGGAAATAATCGAGAGTGTAGAGGAGGATCGGAATAAAGCGTTCAAAGCGAGGAGAGAGAAGAAGATGAAGGATATGGAGCTACTCAAGCAAAAGACCGAGAGTAAGATTAAGAGCTCAAAGGAGGCTCCAACAGGTATGCATATTTTTTTTTGTATAAAATTAGGTAAAAATGTTAATGAATGTTTAACTCGTATTAGACACGAAATTCCCACTACAAGTCCCTACACCCTACGCGTTTATGAATCAACTACGAGAGGAGGACTTTATTCATACTGATTTCGATAATGCAATGTTATTTGGGGATCTATTCCGTGGGGCTGGAGCCCAGCGAGGAGGAGTCACTGCTGCTAATGAAGGAGGTCCTCCAACAACCCACGTCCCGAATGTAACTTCAGTTAATATCACCACAGGAGGTGGAGCTTCTACAGCAAGCAATATACCAGCTGAACACGATGAAGGGGACGATGATCCTCTACCACCCTTGGCTCAAGATATACTTAGTAATGGTATAATTGATTCACGTTCAATTACAAACTCTTTTATGGGGAATACGCGTTCTCGACCTGCACAATACTTTCCCTCGACATCATCCTCATCCTCTTCAGACTCGGAGGATGACTCTCAGGATACACACAATATTGGACGTGAAGAGGGTGAGGTAATGGAGACTGGTAGGGAGGGTGAGGAACTAGGAGGGAATGCCCCCGTATCTGATGAAGAGAATGTTATAAGAGAATCTCCAGAATTGCGAGATGAAGATGAGGAGGAGGAGGAAGAAGAAGATGGGTTGGAACATCCAGTAGCTCAAGGCGGACCAGCTGAGAATAATTCAAATTCTCGTAATAATATTCCTCCCATTTCTCTTCCACCTAATGGTAAGTTTAAAAGCAATTACAAAGACATGTGATTTTTTATACATTTTTTTTTCAATTTATCTTTTAGCACCTGAAGGAAGTGAAGGAGCTCAGAATGTCCAAAATATATCGAGTTCAACAATTAATACTACTATTGAAAGTACTAGCTCCGGCACAGGTGTGTCCCCTACAGCTCCTGGTGAAGGTGGAGAGGGACAGCCTGGAACAGCGCCAGAGGCAAGTACAGCACGACAAGGCCCTGCTCAAGGGGCTCCTGAGCCTACTCCAGGACCATCTGGTACTCATAAATGCAGAAGACTATCGAAATATACTTGGTGATATCGAAATCCCAGAGGTTAGAATCAATTATCTTTTAAAGAAATGCTTGAAATTTATTTTTTAAATGAGTATTTTTACATTGATTTTAGGGCGTAGATCCATCATTTTTAGCCGCACTACCTCCAGAGATGCGCCAGGAAGTGATTAATGAACATTTAAGGTATGTAATTTGCTCAATTTGAGGGTATTTTTTCATGCAGTTTCAACAAGGAAAATCTAATTTTTTAAATGGAAATTAAAAATTGTAATTCCAGAGTTCAAAGGCTGAGGCAAAGGAGTCAAACGACTGCTGTTGAAGTAGCACCTGGTGGAGCTGAAGTGAATGCAGAATTCCTTGCAGCGCTCCCTCCAAATATTCAGGAAGAAGTACTCGCTCAACAACGGATGGAGTTGCAACGTCAGAATGCACTTGTGGCCAATCCAAATGATCCTGTAGATACTGAAGCCTTTTTCCGAAATCTACAACCATCTCTGCGTCAAGCTGTATGTGCTTAATCTTATCGATTAAATAAACAAGATAAATTCTCATTTCCGTATATTAGTAATTACTATTTATTTTTGAAAAAAAAACTAGATCCTTGCGGACATGGAAGATTCTCAAATTGCAGTTCTTCCCCCAGATTTGGCAGCAGAAGCACAGAATCTACGGCGTGAATGGGAGACTAGAAATCGTCAACTCCTTCAGGACAGATTCCTCTCACATTCTCACCATCATGCGACCACGACTGTTGCTTCTATCCTTCGAAATTCTGGTACTTATCGTATTTATCCTACACTATTTTAAAATTTAAAAAACCGAATCATTTAATACATATTTTAAAATTTAAATGTTATTTAGGTATGAGAATCAGCTCAAGATATGCGTTCCACAGTGCTGCTCAACGTGGTAAGCTATCATTATGTGTTGAATTTAGGAGCTTGATTGAAAGGAATGTTTATTAATATTGTATCGTATTTCTTTGAATGTATTTTCAGCTCAATGGTCAGCTCAATGGTATAAAGCTCATTTAAACATTCATACCCAAATTCTTACGCTACAGTCTATAAAAAGATTTAAAATATTCGAATTATTGTTAATAATTTTTTATAACAAATTCCAGGCATCGAGGTTCTGCTGTTGGTGCAAATGCTGAACGTTGTAATATTCTAAAGTACGTGAAAATTGTTATTAATACCTATATATAGCCAGTAGTGTATAAAAATTAAAATTAAAATTTTTTCTCATTGCATTATAGCAAAATCAAGGGGAAACTACTTGTAGATCATGAAACTCTCTCCTGCCTACTCGTTCTCCTCTTTGTAGAAGAACCTCGTCTCAATACTGGTCGACTTCATCGTGTACTCCGCAAACATTTGCTATCATACCCCTACAAAAAATTGGGTGATAAAAGCACTACTCTCCGTGATGGAACGTGGGAATGAATTCTCAGGGAATGGGGTTGTGAGGCGTACAAATCAACTTGCAATTGCTGATGTACCCGAGACGGAAGGGGGAGGAGGAGGATCCTCAGAACGGAAATACCAATCCGCGACCCCCTCATGGCTTAATATTACAGTAGACTCTGCAATTGGGACCCGATCTACAGTCTTTCAAATCCAGCGATCTATCCCGGGCCAATCTGGTGGAAAGAAATCACATACATCTGAATCTGGAAAAATCTCTATCCATTCTCAAGCGGTTGTAACAATTTGCTCCCATACTCTGGACATGTTAATCAATCTTGCAAAAAGTTTTCCCTCCTATCTGATGCCACCAAAGTCTTTGCCCGACATCACTCCCGCTCCAACCTCACTCGGGGTTAAGTCTACAACGAGTGTTACAACAAGTAGTGTTCCAATTAGTTCTGTCCCACCTCCTCCAGGAGCAGGAGGAGGAGGTGGAAAAGAGGTCGAAACAGTTGGAGGAACAGGTGGAAAGTCAAAAGGGAGTTCTGGGAAAAAGAGTCATGAATCATCAGCAGAATTCTGGGATTTACTCCTCAAATTGGACACTGCAACATCGAATAAAAAAGGGAAATCCCTTGCAAAAGTCCTTTCCAATTCCAATGTGAGTCCAGAAGAGGATCGTCAGACTTGGCTAACATTTGATGTGAGCCCATTTGGTGCTCTAATAACAATGCTTGGTTATGGATTTATTCAAAAGAGTCAAACACTTACCGACAAACTCTTACGTCTACTCTCACTGATCTCAATGGCTATACCTGATCCACAGCGTAAAATCTACCTTGTAGATCCGGATCCACCAAATAGATCCATCTACACAAATTTCAGACTCTCATCTCCGCCTTATTGTCAATGTGATTACATCAAAGTCCTGCTCTGAGGAGGGACTGGAGGAAGCTACATCACTCCTACTCAATCTAAGCTGTGGTCCGCCAATTACACGTGAAAAGATTCTTGTTCTACTCACAGAGGGTGTTCGGGATTTGGGTCGGCTTGTATGTGGTCATATTCAAGAGTTGATGAGGGATTTGAAGCGCCTTCGACCCCCTTCCGCTCTCAATGAGGCCAACAGCAAAGAGGGGGGAGGAGGAGGTGGTGGACTTGGAGAAGATGGAGGAGGATCAAGCTCTGCTGGAGACTCTATGGATGGATCTGACAAGTTATACAAGGGAACACTAATGGATCGATTTACAAAAGAGACTGTTGTAATTAGTTCTGCATCAAAGGCAAAAGGTGGATGTGAGCTCCAGCTACCATCAATGGCGGCTCTAACCTCAAAAACTAGCTGTCAATCCTTTTTCTTACGTCTACTTAAAGTGATTATGAACCTAAGGGATGCTATAAGGAAAGCTATAAAGAAACATAAGGAGGAGGAAGAGGGAGGGAGTGAAGGAGAAGATGGGGAAGGAGGAGAGGGTGCGAATGAACAAGCCCCAAGAGGAGGAGGAGGAGGAGGAGCCGTAGCACCTACCACTGGACCTTATTCTACAGAGGATAATGCAAATATTGTGAGGGAAGTATTCGAATCAACACAAAGGTTAAGGGAAGTATTTGAGAGGATTGGTGCAGCTCTTCGGGTTGATTCAGCACAACAGCCCATGGATGTAGATGAAGGGAGTGGGCCAGAGGGTGTTGGACCACCTACAACAAGTGCATCTACAGGGACAACAACAACTACAGCGACTGGAACAGCTCAAGGTACAGGGAGTAAAAAAGGGAAAAAGACGAGTGAAAAGCTCTCCGAAAATAAGGTGCAGATTGATGAGGGTAAATTACTACCACGTCTAAGTACACTCCTTGAGCTCAATGAGCTTTGGGATACACTCTCAGAGTGCTTACTTGAGTTGGGACATACACCTGATCATCATGCAGTACTTGTACTTCAATCCGCTGTAGAAGCATTCTTCCTTGTACATGCATCCTCTGTTGAACGTGAAGAGAAAAAGAGTACAAGGGCCAGAGTCGAGGGAAGCAATGTTTGCACACTTGCATCAAGATCTGCCACCACTCTCCCCAGAGGCTCCAGAGGGTGGGGGTGGAGAGACTGGAGGAGGAGTTGAGCAGCCCAACGTGCCTAGGTCAGCGGGAACATTGGGAGAAAATACTTCAGTTCAACAAGGTCAGGGGATTGAGGCTGGCGGTTCAGGTCAAGGCGTTAACATTTCACCAGATACCGAGAAATTCCTTAAATTTGCTGAAACACATCGCTCCGTTCTTAATCAGATCCTACGTCAATCCACGGCACACCTCGTAGATGGTCCATTTGCTGTACTTGTAGATCATACGCGTGAACAAGGGCAGGGGGTTGAGGCTGGCGGTTCAGGTCAAGGCGTTCACATTTCACCAGATACAGAAAAATTCCTTAAATTTGCTGAAACACATCGCTCCGTTCTTAATCAGATCCTACGTCAATCCACGGCACACCTCGTAGATGGTCCATTTGCTGTACTTGTAGATCATACGCGTGTTCTAGATTTTGATGTAAAACGTCGTTATTTCCGTACTGAACTGGAACGGATGGATGAGGGGACGAGGCGTGAGGATATTGCAGTTCATGTACGGCGTTCACATGTTTTTGAGGATTCATTTCGAGAGCTTCATCGACGTGCGGGTGAAGAATGGAAGAATCGATTCTATATTGTATTTGAAGGGGAAGAGGGAACAAGATGCTGGTGGGTTGCTACGAGAGTGGTATGTCATCATTTCACGTGAGATTTTCAACCCAATGTACGCTCTGTTTACAATCTCACCTGGGGATCGAGTCACTTATATGATTAATCCGGCATCACACTGCAATTCCAACCATTTGTTTTATTTCAAGTTTGTTGGTCGAGTTATTGGTAAGTTTTGTTCCTACAATACATTATACTGTGCAATAAAAGGTTTTTTTAATTTAATGAGATTATTTTTGTATGAAATTATAGCAAAAGCAATCTATGATAATAAGCTACTCGAATGCTACTTTACTCGGTCATTTTACAAGCATATCCTGGGGAAATATGTAAAGTATGTGGATATGGAGATCTCACCTGGGGATCGAGTCACTTATATGATTAATCCGGCATCACACTGCAATTCCAACCATTTGTTTTATTTCAAGTTTGTTGGTCGAGTTATTGGTAAGTTTTGTTAAACCTACTACCTAATACTGTGCAATAAAAGGTTTTTTAATGGGATTATTTTTGTATGAAATTACAGCAAAAGCAATCTATGATAATAAGCTACTCGAATGCTACTTTACTCGGTCATTTTACAAGCATATCCTGGGGAAATATGTAAAGTATGTGGATATGGAGAGCGAGGACTACTCATTTTATCAAGGGTTGGTCTTTCTCATGGATAATCACGTGTCTGAATTGGGGTAAGAAGTATTAACCTATTGCGAAATCAAATGTATGTACTATTTAACAATATTTAACGTGGGGATTTAATGTGGCTTTGCAGGTATGATTTGACATTCAGCACAGAAGTACAAGAATTTGGAGTAACAGAAGTGAGGGATTTGATTCCAAATGGGCGTGAAATTGGAGTGACCGAAGAGAATAAGATGGAATATATTAGGCTCGTATGTCAAATGAAGATGACTGGAGCAATTCGCAAACAGTAAGGGATTTAAACATATGATGTAATTTTAGGTGTATTTGAAAGGTTAAATTAAATGGGTTTTTTTTTCAGGTTGAATGCGTTCCTTGAAGGATTTTATGATATCATTCCGAAACGGCTCATTTCTATCTTTAACGAACAAGAGCTCGAGCTCCTCGTTTCTGGCCTCCCTAATGTGGATATTGAGGACTTGAAAGCAAACACAGAGTATCACAAATATCAGCCAAATTCCCTTCAGGTTCAAAATTTGCAACTTTTCAAAAGGAATTAAACTAATTTAACTGATTTATTTCGTTAGATTCAATGGTTCTGGCGTGCCCTTCGATCTTTCGACCAAGCGGATCGAGCAAAGTTCCTCCAGTTTGTAACCGGGACCTCCAAAGTGCCTCTGCAAGGATTTGCAGCTCTTGAAGGTAAGCTTTGTAGGGTGTAATATTGGGTCTTGATTTTAAAATGATATATTTAATTAATTGGAATTTCTTTAATCAATTACAGGAATGAATGGGGTACAAAAATTCCAAATACATCGAGATGATCGGTCTACGGATCGACTCCCGTCTGCTCACACTTGGTAAATCTCCCTATTTGAAAATTAGAATGTGTTTTTGGAATATTTTCTGGTCATAATAATAATGTTAAAATTTTACAGCTTCAATCAGCTTGATCTTCCGGCTTACGAGACGTATGATAAGCTTCGACTGTATCTTTTAAAGGCGATCCACGAATGTTCAGAGGGTTTCGGGTTTGCGTAAACTCGTGATATAATCCCTACCCTTTTTTTCGTAAAAAAAAGTACCTACAACCAACTCACCTTAAATATTAACTAACTACTACTACTACTGCTACTGAATATGAAATAACTGGTTTACCTTAAGCCCAGGATGTAAGGAATCGAGTATGAGGAGAGAAGAATATTTATAAGAAATTTTCTAGTGAATTCATGTGTCTACAATTACTATTTACTACTATATTTATAAATTATCAATAAAATAAACTTTAGGTAGGGGTAACTTTGAAAGAAGGAAAGAAAAAAGCACTATAAATACTTTATATATGTCTACCTTTAATACTACTATCGTATGCTAAATAATATATATTACATACTGCTAGTGCGAGTAATAAATGGAGTAAATTATCTATCTACGTATTATATTATTATTATATATCTGAGAATGTGAGAAACATTCTGAAATTGAATTATTCTGTGTGAGAAATACAATTAATTTCATTAATAAAAACAAATTATGCAAAAAAAAATAATGATGTGCAATTTATTTAGAAAATTAGAATACCTAATAGTACGAGTATTATAGTAATGAATCATTACTAATATATGATTAATGATTATGTACTTATATATACGGATAGTCTCGGATAGTCTCCCATTTTGTAGGTAGTACGATCTTAGCGAATTAATTTTTTTTTCGAAAATTCATTGATTTCTAAAAAATATCAAACGCTTTGTCAAACACTTGACCTAAAATGGCCGATAAATGGATAGTTATTTGGACAGATTTTCAAACCTAAGAAAGTAGACATTTATTCGATTGGATTGTATTTTGTATTTTTTATCTTTCTTTGTCTCAATTCGAGCTCTGCTTGGGGAAATGGATTTGAATTTTGAACATAAATTGTGTACGATTTGAAATGGTCGGATCCTCGGATGCCAATCAGCTATTTAGGAAGCAATTAGGTAATTGAAAAATGTGTTGTTTTATTTTTTATGAGCATTTGTATGTAAATTAATTACGAGATTTGGTATTATATAATTTAAAAATGTAAAATTCAAAACGTTTGGAAATCGACTTTCAAATCGTTTAAAACTTTTAAAATTCCAAACGTTTTAGTTTTAAAATTCCAAAGGTTTTTAAAACGATTTAAAATAAAGTAATTTTTAAAACGTTTCAAAAGTTTGTAAAATTCCAAAATTCAAAGCGTTTTAAAATAAAGAAATTTTTTAAAAAACGTTTGAAAATTGACTTTCAAAACGTTTCAAAAGCTTGTAAAAATTCCAAACGTTTTTAAAACGTTTTAAAATAAAGTAATTTTCAAAACGTTTCAAAAGCTTGTAAAATTCCAAACGTTTTCAAAACGTTTTAAAATAAGGTAATTAAAGTAATTATAATTTTTACCTAATACATCAAATAATTATCGTCAAACTAAATAGTGTGAAAATGCGGCTAAAATTTGAATTTCTCTTTTTGTTGAAAGTGCGCTCGAGCCTCCCTCGACTCGTAATTAACGTAATTATTTGGTGACATAGGATTGGTATCGAGTATTGACCAGCCTGCCTTTACAAACTCGGTACTTCAATTAATCATTGTTTAATAATTTAAAAATCTTTTTATATAAGGATTTTTTTAATGAGGAAGTTCATTTAATTTTTTCATGCAAAAAATTACATAGCTTAGCAGATATTTTAGTTCTGTTTTAATTAGTTGTCTAATTACAGTATTTTTTAATTGAGGTTCAGGTGTCGAAAAAAATGGAACGAAAAAAGGAAGAGGTTGCCGCTGTACAAAAGACGAAGGAAGCTGAGATATATTCGCAATTACTACTATGGGTATACCCCAAGGGATATATCCCTCTCAAAAAAAAGGTGTCCCTCATGGTCCGAAGAAAATTCCTCGTCTTTTCATCGACAGCATACTACCACGGATTTAGTCCGAATTATGTCAAGGATGAGGAGATTTGGATCCCTGGAGAATACTGCATTTCGTCATTTTCAATCAAAAAAGGCCTCAATATGGTCCATCACAATTTCGTCGACCCTGGTAATCAATTTCATTACACCCAAAATTCCAAGCTAATTAGACTTGTATATATTTATAGGATTTGAGCCTGGACAAGGGTATTCTGGGGAGATTTATGAACAAGTCGCGGAATTGCGAATACCTTCACCGACACCACACGAGATGGACGCTGAAAAAGCAACCCAATTGACTCGAGATGTGCTCCAGCCTATTATAAAAATGATTAGAGCCGTAAGTTTATGGTTCCCCACTCTAATCCCAAGAAAATTCTAATTGTTTGAATTAAAGGCATATGAAGGATTTGGGGACGAGGTCCAACTGATGCCTGTAGTTATTCTGGTTCCACCAATTGGTCCAAATCAATTGGCAATGGCTGAAGATTTTTTCAAGTTCATCGCTTTCAACACAGGTTAGGAATTAAATTAATCTTGTCATTGTTTTAATTTAATTTTGATTATTTTGTATTATCCACAGGTTTCAAGCTACCTGAAATAAAAATAATTTCAATGGCACATGCCATACGATTTTTCCTTTGTGAACGATTTACAATCCCACGGGATGATCAAGGAGAAATCACTGAGAAGATGGCGGAAACTGTCCTTTTGGACACAACCCTCGAGTATTTGCCAGACATTGCTTGTCCCCATCATCAGAAGGTTTACCTATTTAAAAAAGATATCATTTTTAAGATTCCAAACTTTACATTTTTTTATTTTCACAGGAGCAGAATCAAGGTTCTGTCATTTTTTGCCCAAAGAATATTGTGATCCGGTCCATCTACTATGCGCTAGATCGCCTTTGTAACGTCTTCCAAGTAAACAAGGAGAAAAAGAGCCATCAACATGAAGGTGACTTTGAACTAAAGAAGCAAGAGATTGATGCATTCATTCAAAAAAATAAGGACGAGGACCAATTGGCTAAGGAAGATTCCGAATAGGATCAGGATAAAAAGAAGGATTTCGTTAAAATAGACTTCAAAATTAATTATTTAGATTTAGATTACACAAGCTTAGTAAACTAACAAGCTTAAAAGAATTAATATTTTTACATATCTAAAGTATTTCAGATTTTTATAATACAAATATTATTGTTGTACAATTGCAGATTAATTAATTAATATTATTATGATTTGCTTTTCTTTCCTTGTTTTATTTTACAAGTTAAATGTCTTAAAATTTTAAAATCAATTAACATACTTTGATATATCTATTATTAAATATGCTTAAATAAATCTCTATAAAACATAATTAATTTATTAACTCGAGTCAAGTGTAACATACTAATTATTATGAATCCTTAAAAGTTTAATCTTAGATGTTTTTCATTTATTTTACCAAACTTATCAAAGTTCCCCTCAGTAATGGTCCAACTCTTGGGGCTTTGGAACTTCAACTTATTGTGTAAGCTAGTGCGTAGGCCGCGTATGATCAATTCAAACAAAATTTAATTTGGTTTCTCTCTAACTTTGGATTAATTAAATTCTTTGGAGGATCTTTTTCGTCAGTAAATATCTCTATTTCCCCAAGCTTGCCCAGGATGACCCAGCCCCAAATTCAATATGTGACCCACTCTGCAGCAAAAATACTTATATTTTTTGAATGCATTTTGTAAGTTGCATTGCAAGTTTCATTGTAGTATCTGTAATTCATAGTTTCATTTTCATTGCAAGTTTCATTGCATTGTCAGTTTGTCATGCTAGGCCACGAGGCTGTCATCAATGATGCTCTATACTAATTCTAAGGACTCATTGCAATGGGTACAATAGGGTACTTTATTTTAAACTGGCATTTGTCCGTTATATCCTAAGGCATATGTATGTATATCCTGCCATATCCCCTGTCTGGGGAACGGCTCCAGTTCACCGTCCGGACCCGAGGGAGTCTCAAAGTCCAGTCTATCCACTTTCGGGAATTTCACATGTTTGTATCAAATATGGAGTTCAACTTTCAAGTTCAGCATCAAAATGAGGTTATATTGGTCATATTGGTCCTTAATTAATTAATAGTTATGCATACAATATATTGGGTTATTAAAAAGTGGAGAAATGTTTGGTCAATTTCATTTGCATTTGGCAAAGCCTAGATCTGATGGAGCGGTAAGCATCGGAGTTTGGACATCTTCCACTCATTATTTCTCTTTAATTTGATTAAAATTCAATTGATTAATTTGATAGCAAATATTGTACTAGGAAAAGATTGAATTTAAGAGGCAGCTTTTGGGACTAAGGACAAGTACCAAGTAATTATCCGAATCATGTATTTTTCTGAATTTCTGAATGTATTCAAGTACGTCCTACATTGAAATAAAGGAGTTAAGCTGTCAATAATAAATGTACTTTAATCTGAGAAAAAAATTACAATACTTTTAAGTTTCTGAATAAGAGCTCTAGATATAAACTAGAAATATGTATATAAAAAAACTTTTCAAATAAAAACAAGTACTTTTTTAGTGTAGGGTGTTTAACCATAATATTTCTGTATGCATTTATTGTGTTGAAACTTGTCAGGTGTGAATTGGTTAGGGTCGAGTATCCGAGGTTGAGGATGACCTCATTGGCATCGAGTCGAAAGAGGATGAGGTTGGGGAGTGAGGTCGAGAGTTTCGACCCTGAGGAGAGGCCTGTTGATGTTGATGAGGAAGAGGAGGGGTGGTCAGGCCTAGTGTTTAACCATTGGAGAACATCCTTATGATTTCGATATTCGAGTTGAATATGAGATGGGAGATTGAGGACCTTTCGAAGGATCTCTCGAATCTTTTCCGTAGCCTCTGTATCTGCAGAGTTTTTATTCCAAAGGGATATACAGTCTTTCTTCTGACGCATTGATACCCCTGCCCCGCAAATCTCGTCACCCACGTCAAACTGTTCCCCAAGGATAGCCAAAACCAAGTTCTCCCTATATTATTTCCATTAATTAGCATATCATTCAATATATTAATAAGCTTTTAGCTTAACTTACCAACAACGGGCCGCAATCCCTTTATTCAAGCGAACAAGCCATTGTCCACCATTTCGATTCCCCTTTTGAAATAATTTAATTATTTTTATATATAATCAAAGTATAGTGCTTTTAGTTAATTTAGTCGCTTGCCTTGTGCTCCCACATGGGTTTGGTGCCATCCTTGAAAAGGAAAAAATCTGAGGGGGAATGGAGGTCAGAGGGCCGTATCAAATGAGAATACAGTGCCTGAAAAATTCAGCAAAAATTGCAATAGATTTTAGTTGTAAATTACCAACAAAAATTCCATACCCAATATTGCTCCACTGATGCAAACCTCCCAATCTTTTTCAATGTCAGGTCATACTGCTGGTAATTTGTTTTCCCAATATACCAAAGTCCATACGTATATTGGAGTCGGTGTTCAGTTGGACCTACGTCCAAAGGTGGCTGCCAATTAAGAAAATTAATTAATTATATGGCCCTCATTAAAAGCACAAATTTTTCAAACTTACCAAGTGCTCATCTTCGTCAATATCCTCCTCAACATTGGTTCCAGATCCCATTTTTCTAAGACTTGTATCAAACAATATTTTAATTAATTAGGTACTTTGCCTTTAGGTATTTAAATTTTTAAAATATACAAGTATGAAGTATTGCATATCATGCAATAATATTACAATGCAATGCAATTACTAAATAAAAACTTACTCTTCAACCATTGCAATTGTGTAGAACTTTCTTTGAGGAATTAAATACTTAAAAATATGGCGAAATTTGTGCTAATTAGAATACTAGTTCCCAATTAAACTTATAAGTTTTTAAATGTAATTTGTACTGATTTCTAATATATTGGAAATTTGGGGATTTTCCCTAAGCCAAGGATTGTAGGTAAATTAATCTCGTTAGGTGTGGAATAATAATATCTTTTGTGGACACTGCACTGCACTGATTAATTTTACTTTGCGAATTTAATAAAAAAGCAACTTTTTTTAGGCGAGATTATTAAATTCGGTTTATTTTGCAGGGTTTAGTCTATTCAGGTTTAGGCTTCCAATTCTGCTATGTATCGTATTAGTATATGCTTCAAATTGAACGTCATACATTCATCAGCTTGTAAAATGTTTATATCAGGATCATTGTTTATATCTTGTTTATATCAGGATCAGATCTCAGGATCAGAACTTATTAGATCATTAATTAATTAGATAGAAATTATATACATTTAATAATTAACTATGTAATAATTCAAATTACTAATTAGGAATTACATACAGCAGAACTTTTAATAAAAGCCTAAATATTATAATAAATATCCAAATATGTTACGGAATATGACTATTATGTCCCTTAAATGATAGGCTGATAGCCAGGGACAGGCAAAAAGCATAAAAGCATCAAAAAGCATAATCAAAAACTAATATGGATTGTCCATGCAAGACTTTGGATAAATCCATTTTACCCCAAATAAAGAAGTTTGGCAAAAATTTTCGAGCAGAAAAAGCATAAAAAGCATAATTTGAAATCAACAGCATAATAAAGCATAATTTGGACTTTTGACCACTAAAAAGCATAATTTTAGGCAATAAAATTTAAAAAATTAAAGA
>JAAZTK010001169.1:0-15119 GCA_036507255.1 Megalothorax incertus
AGAACAATTTGGGATCAAGAGTTGTGTACTCAATTCTGAACTCCCTCAAATGAGTCGATGGCACACTGTACAGCAATTCAATATTGGAGCGTACAATATAATTATTGCTTCAGATGATCGTAATCTGGATGAAAAAGAGCCTGAGCCAGAACTAGAGGTAAAGGAAGAGGAGGCTGAACAATCAACCTCAAGTAAAGCTGGCGGAAAGAAACCTGTAGGAAGACAAAAGGATAAAGAGTCTGGGGTTTCGAGAGGAATTGATTTCCAATTTGTGTCAAATGTTATCAACTTTGACTTTCCTTTGGATTCATCCTCGTATCTGCATCGAGTTGGTAGAACTGCTCGTGGGAATAATCAGGGATCAGCATTATCCTTTGTGAACATAAAGGAAGAGCCGCTTCTTGAAGAGGTAGGTTCATATAAATTGAACCAAAACGCTTTTGAATATGTATTTTCTTAGGTGGAGAAATCCTTACAAGAGCTAAGTGGAGAATCGGATTTAAAAATGAAGCCATTTAATTTCAAAATGGAAGAAGTTGAGGGATTCCGATACAGAGCCAAAGATGCTTGGAGGTCTGTCACGAGGATTGCTATTAGGGAGGCCAGGTTGAAGGAGATACGAATGGAGATTGTGAATTCTAAAAAGCTAGCGGTATGTATTAGTAATTTAGTATTGCTTTAAGCGTTTAAATTGATTTTTTATAATAAATTTTAAATATTTAGGGATACTTTGAACAAAATCCGAATGAATTGAAAGCACTGAGACATGACAAAAAGACGCACGTTGTCAAAATTCAACCCCAACTGAAAAATGTTCCAGGATACATTATTCCAAAGTCTTTGAAAAATAACACTGGTGTCAGAAGATACTTTTCAGGAAGTTTAGAGGCGCCTCAAAGTAGTGGGAGACCTTTCTCTCGGAATAAGCCAAGAGGGGGTGGAGGAGGCAAAGTAAGTATTACAGATATTAGATTTAACTACTACCTATGTATAATATACAATGCAATACACAGTTTGATGATTTTATCATCTAACTTATTGACGAGAACTGTACATAATTTTTACACTATTCTATTTCAGAAAAGGAAAGGTGATCCTTTACGCAGTTTGGAATTTGGAGGTTTCAAAAAGAAAAAAAAGAATCGAAAGTAAATTGACTGAATAAGATTTATCCTTTGTTATATCTTTTATTTGAACTTTAAAATAAACTATAAGAATCGTTCTACAAATATTAAATAAATTGTGATTTTATCAATAGTAATTTGTAGTGCAATACATTATACAATACCTACGAACGCTCTAGTTATTTTACTGATTTTAAATAAGACCCAATATTATAAATTTATAATGATGCTAATACCGAAGAATTACTTAATTTATTATTAGTATATTACAATTTACAATATTATTTTATTATTATAATACGAGCTTAGCTCGTATTATAGCTCTCGAGCTATATAATATTACATGCAAGGGAAGGAATATGTACGATAAACCGGGGGCATTACACTTTATCTTAATATAATAAAAATTCTAGTATCACTTCAAAAATTGTAAATGTGTTGTTTCTTCTGATGGGACAAGATAGTGCATTAAGAACACATAGTCATAAAGTAGTATTACGTATTAGTGTATCTACAATAATAGTAGGTAATTAATAATTTATTATATCATATTAATTACTATTTGAGACTACGTGACTTGAAGTTGAACTTAATTTATCTCATTCTTTTTGTCCTTAACGAGGGGCTTAGAGCATGTCATTTTGATAAATGTAGATCTTTTCATGAAATGTAACATAAACCATGCAATTCTTATTGATTAGGTTAGACTTGGAGTCTTCTTCATTCTCGGGCACTTCAATCTCTTCATTTCTTATAGCGTAGAGTCCAGCTGAAAAAGCTTTAATGGACGTTAATGGATGCATTAATTTTATATGCAATACTTACCAGCTACGCTCTCCTCAAATTGGAATTTAACTGGCATTTTGCTTGTCTTTTGATTCTGAATCAAATAAGTATCACCTTCACAAGAACAAGCTAAGAGCTTCCCATTAACTTGAGCCAAAGTGAGGATTTGATGGTCAGTATCATAGCTCCATTTAACTTCATTACCTTTGGCAATCATAATTGTACCTGAAAATACACGAGTTTGTATAAAAAGAATATTTTACACAGATTAGGTTATATAATATTATCGTATATCAAACTATTCTAAGCTTGATCCCGGCAAACTAACCATCAATTGTTGCAACTCCATAATGATCATCAGTCTCTTCGAATATAATATTTCCAGACACTTCAGTCGCAATGTGCCGATTCCTCATCTTTTCTACGTCCAACGAATGATATTGCATTAGGATATTCTCGGATAGGGGAATGGTGCTTAATTCTAATAAAAATAATTTTTTTAGATTCATTATTCAATAATTTAATATACAAAGTATTGTATACTTTGGAAGCTGAGATTTAGAAGAAGAGTGATCTGAAGGACTTTCATCATTTTTTCCGGGAGATTCGTTCAAATTGGTAAAAAGTTTGTTCTCTCCTCCGGGTACTCGCTCAGTAATTTGAGTAACAGTTCCTCCAGGTTGACTTACGAGTATCGATATAAAATCCTCACATTTTTGTAGTGATAGTGCCCCAATTTGATTAGCAAACTCCCATTTGTTCATCCCATAAAGCCTCCCATCGTAAATGTCATTATTCCCATCAGAAATATTGTCCTCATCAGTAGTCGGTTCTCGATCATTTTTGGTTTTGTCCTATTATACAATAATGATTTAAAGAAATTAACTATATTTCACAAGAATTTGAAAACTTACAGTTGTATCGTCATCCAACCGCCAGATATAGGTTCGAAGTACACGATCAGTGAGACCAACAATCAACTCAATCTTCCCATCTCCGTTAACATCACCAAGATGAAGAGTTTTCGAATTTGGTGGGATTCTTTGAGAGTGAAATGGGACGAGACCAAGTCTTTTGTCAGCAGGATTTAATTGAAACATTGGTGGGATATCAGGCTGGATTTCAATTCGTTCATTCGTTTGAAACTCACGCTCAATATCAAAAACGTGAACCCACCCCTCAATGGTCACAACTACTACCACATTACGCCCTATATTCAGTAAATCACCCACCGTAATTGCGCTAATTGTTCCTAAATTATTAGCACCACCTATACACTTGTCATGTCGAAATATAGCCATTTCGCCCTCTGAATTTCCAACAATTAACTCATAGAGTCCGTCATTATCTGCATCTCCAAGATAGATCTATATGGGGGGATAAATGATAAATATTAATATTAATTTGGAATCGATTCTGGAACAGATATAGTGTACGCAAAAGGAGCGCAACTAACGAAAGGATTAAAATATCGGAGATTCTTACCGAATTCTTTAGCACATTCCCTTGAAACTCCAACTCCACAGTCTCTACCAGTGAAAGTGTATCCATTTTGTAATATTATAGCTTAAGTTAATGTATTTTTAATTTATCTTAGGAAAGAAGAAATATAATTGAATTTGAATTTTTTAAAGAAGCACTCATTCGTCAAGATTTAACGTTTCACCACGGTATGCCTTTCCCAAATGTCCATGAAATGAACCCTTTTGAAAATTTACAGGAACTCGATCCTTTCTCAGTTCTTTTTTCAGGATTTGCCAGCGCTGAGGAGGCCAAACAATGGATTTTGCACGAGATTTGATGAGGCCTAATGGGATAGGACCAAAAGTATTTGAATCGAGCGAATTTTTCCTGTGGTCACCCTCAACCCAGCAATATCCAGCTGTGATCTTTACAAATGCTTTGGAATACCCCTTTGTTTCGATAATATCCCCCTGTAAGCAGAACAAAAATTGAGTAATTTTATTTTAAATGAGTTTAATTTTAAAAACCTCAAGACCAATCACTCGTTTAATGAGTCTCTGATGAGTATCCTTCGGTGAGATAAGAGATACAACTTCCCCACGTTCGATGACATCATAATTTCCTATAGCTATCGGCCAAGTATGCAGAAATACATAATCTTGAACAATATTTGGATTTAAAGAGGGTTGCATCGAAGTCTATTTGGGAAGAATAAATATTAATATATTGTATATAGGGAGTACCTAAATTGCAATTATATATTTCAAGACTTACCCCTTCGACCTTTGCGACATATCCACAAGTATCCACGAATGCAATGCCTAGAAAATAAATAATATTTTTTATCAATAAAAATAATTGCACATTCCGAAATTGTAAAGTATGTTAAATTAAATAAACCAAATGGAATGCTGTATGCCAATGTTTTCAGAAATGTTTTTAAATTAGGTCCTATATTAGACATTGAAAGCTCCGTGAGCCTGAATTATAAAAAGAATGTTAATTAATTAATTATTGTGAAATTCCATTTATTTTAATCCAGGTGCAATATTTGTAAACTTACAGAGCAAATTAAGAGATGATGAGGGGGACAACATGGGAAAAGAATACTTGATTATAAACCATTGTCAATTTATAATAATTCTAATCAACTCGTCACTGCTCACAAACTAAAAATTAAATAATTTGGATTCGATTTTGAAAAAGTTGATTTTTAAAATCAACTGGCAGGGTTTTGCACTTTAGCGCATATATTTGAAGACGCTTTATTTTGACTGGACCCTTTGGAGTTGCCTCCAAAAAAAAAGACAACCGGACCCACAATTTTTAATTAATTGAAAATTGTGTAGATTTTTATATTTTTATTAGTAAGATATAAAATTAATTAGTATTTGTAATTCATCTTCTAAAATCATGCTGGAGCCTACCTTTTTAGTTCTGTTAAATTATAAACCGGAATATTTAAATTAAATTGTTGTCTTTCAATAATTTTTATTGAATTTAATTGAAAATCTTAATCCCTGTTTACAAAACATGCTGAAGCTAATTAGCTTTATTTAATTTATGATCGGCATCATTGTTTTAAAGCTAAGACAAAAGTGGTAAGTGTATTTTTATATAAACTTACTAATTAATTAAATCAATCCTTTTCTTTATTCTTATAGATCTATTTGATTTGATTTAAACTCTAGAATTAAAAGATAATATGGAGGCTGATTCCAACTCGGATTCCTCACCCGCTAGAATAACCCCAGGAGTCCGTCCGCCAAGCACCGACAAACCAAAAAGGCCACCACCTCAATTAATTCCAGTCAATAATTTCAATGCGAATCAAGTTCCAACACCACCACCTAACCAAACCTTCACAAAAATCCCAAAGGAAGTCCTCAAAATTCCAAAACCTCCGCAGCCGAGAAAGGCACCTGAGAGTGTAGTTGAAATGTACGAAGATGAGGAGGAGGAGGATTTAATTGAGGAAGTGTCTGATGACGAAGACACGGAGGAAGAAGAGAGGATGGTGACATCGAGCAGCTCTACCACCAAAAATGAAAACAATATAAAGATACAAATCAAGCGAAATACACAAAGTTCTTCCTCTCTTTTAAAAGACTCGCGAGATATGCCACCAATATCAAGTGAAGATGAAGATTCATCAGATGGAGAAGATAACCATGCTCAAAATGATGATGATTCAGAGGGCTCGAATCTTGAGATTGATGAGGGTGGTGGTGACAGTTCACGAGAGCGTCTCAGCAGTAATAATAGCAATTTAAGCATTCGGGAAGTTTCTTCGAAAATGAGTGATATTTTTGTGCGAGTTAAAAGTTCACCAACTAAAGTTCCCAAATACGGTGTTGATGAAAAAGTAGCTTTGTTGAAAAAGAAGCTAACTGGCATTAAAAGGAAAAGGGAGACCAAGAAGGGGGCGGAAGAGGAAGAAGGAGAAAGTGGAGGGGAATCATCTCAAGGCTCTCTTGCATCTACAAGTTCCAAATCTCAGCAGCAAAAAGAGGGTGGTGGTGGGGAGGAAGGGGAGGATGATGGTGCGAGACGTACAAAACGGAAGCGGAAGCCTACCAAGCCATTTGTCCCGGATCTGGTTGTTCCACGAATTAAGCTTAAAAGAAGAAGGCGCGGAGAAGAAGATGAGGAGGGGGAAGGGGACGAAGGAGGAGAGGGGAATGACAAATTCTCAATTGAGGGGGACAAATCTGGAGATATAGTGAGCAGCTCAAGCGAATTCCCCAACACTCCTTCCGCTCGTCAAACCCATTCTTCAACTATAGGGAGACCACGAACGGGAAGAGGGTCGAGAGGAGGCAAAATCCCTGGCGGTACTGGAAGGGGACGAGGCAGGCCCCGAGGTTCCACGCTTAAGGTCAAAGTTGAGAGGGATAGAACTTGTATGGAATCCGCCTCAGCCGCTGCGGCAGAGCTTGCTGAGAAATCCGCATCTGGAGAGCCTACAGAGTCTCCTGAGAGACCTTCTGAGGTACCTAAAGTAGCTCGCGGTGAAGAAAGTGGAAGACCGAGGAGAGGTCGTGGTTCTCGTGGTCCAAGGGGCTCTAAACTGAGGGGGATAGGGAGCTCTCGCGTTATGACAGGAAGTCGAGGGGGTAGGGGTTCGCGAGCAGGGTCTAGAAGATTGCTAACCCTCAAGGAGAAGAAAGAGAAAAAATTAAAAAAGCTGCAAGCAAGAAAAGAGAAACTAGCTCTACTAAAACAACAAGCTCAACAGGTGCAACTCTTTGAGGAAGAGACTAGGATGAGCGCTGATATTAAGCCTACTACCAATGGAAATAGTATGGGTGAGAATTGGAACTTGCAAGTTTATTGTTTGCTTTAATGAAATTAATTTTTCCTCATATATGCACAGATATTCCAGGATCTCAAGATGACGAATCCCACGCAAGTAATTCCAATTCAAATGCTGCAAAAGGAAAGAAATTTACAAAGGAGACAATAGACGAAATGTAAGCTTATTTTAATTAATATATATTTAATTGATTAAATTCTATTGATCCAGAAAACCTGTAACTGCTGAAAACCTCTACGAATATTCTTGGCCTCAAAATGACAGGGCTGCAAGACTTTACATGCTTCAGGAGCAAGTCTCGGAGTATTTAGGAGTAAAGTCATTCAAAAGAAAGTACCCAGACCTGGAGCGGAGGAATGTGGAAATGCACGAGAGAGATTTTTTGAGGGAAAACAAAATTGTAGGGGAAACACAGGCTACACAGGGACTTACAGCTCTTCGGAGTTCAGATGTACTCGATATTATGTTGAATGATTTTCCTGAGAAATATGAGGAATTTGCCAAAACACTCGAACAGAGGACTGGAGAAGGAGAGGCAGAAAAACCTTCCATCCTCAGCTCCTCCTGTCCGGGATCGTTCCGCAGAATTTATGCGGAGGATAGTGAAATCATGTTCGAAATGGAATTCCAAATTAAATCAGGATAGGAAAGAGGAGAGAAGTTGTTCTTTTGACCTCCAAACATTTACCCTGCATTATCCAGAGGGGAAAATGAAAGTACTACCCAAAGAATATACACAAATATCTCATTATCCTGTGGCCCTTCTGCCTGGTCAATATTGCGACAATTACAAGAGGTTTGCATTTCTTATAAATTCGCGATATGTATTATAAATTCTTTTGTTATCTTGCAGCTATACATCTACAGAGTTGAAATACCTGCCCTTAAACACAGTTATGTACGGTCCAATCTTACCTCACGAAGAAGTCAAAAAGAGAGCGGATTTGGAGGATTCTGACGATAGTTCCGACTCTGATTCTTCTTCCTCCTCTTCCTCCTCATCGTAACTTATTTAACCTTATAAAAACTTAATTTATTGTGTTTATATATAAAATATTTAGATCATCCAGCGATGATGAGGAAGAACCAAATGCACCCAAAGCGAGAGAGAGTTTAGAATCCAAACAAATGGAGGCAAATGTTAATGGAGATATCAAGCCAAAAACTGAACAACCCGAAGAGAAGGAAAAATTGATATCCCCTACTAATAACGTAATTACACCTGGCATATGCAAAATCTGCGGTGGAGATGAAAATAAAAACAAAGTCGGAGCTTCAGAGGATTTGATTAACTGCGGAAAATGTGGGGTATCTAGTAAGTCTTTTTTAGAATGCGAATTCAAAGAGGAATGGTCAATATCATGATTTCATTTATCTTTAGATCATATGAGCTGCCTTGAATTGTCCCCTGATATGCTTCCCTTTATAAAAAAGTACAATTGGCAATGTACTGATTGCAAAAAGTGTATAGAATGTAACGATCCAGCCGGTAAATATTTAAATATTAAATGCATATAGTACTTGTTATAAATAAATTCAACATTGCAGATGAGGACAAACTCTTAATATGCGATAGATGTGACAGAAGTTATCATATCTACTGTGTGGGCCTAAGAAAAGTTCCGACTGGGAGATGGTCCGTACTAATAAGCTCTAATATAGTAAATATGTTTATAAATGTATATTATAATTTCGTTTTTCTTTGTTTTTAGGCATTGTCTCGTTTGCTCAGTTTGCGGGTCTTGTGGAGAAACAACGCCTTCAAGCGATCGTAAGTTTTGTTAATTTCTTTGTATTTTATTTTAAATTTTTTTAATGATAAGGGGGAAGTGAATGGCATCATGAGGTAAGTAGGCATTTGAATTTCTCTAATAAAAAAAATGGAATTTTGGAAATATCAAGTTTTTATTCTTTAATATTAACAGTATAAAAAGGGCGAAAAAGGGGCCAGAATTTTTATGCATTCGCATTGTGTTTCCTGCCATAAATTGTTCAAAAAGGGTGTTTATTGTCCGGTCTGTCTCAAAAGTTCATTTAAAACTGGAGGATAAGAGCAATCTCATTGAATGCCGATCCTGTGAGAAATGGGTCCACAAAGGTAATGCATATGATTCATGAATATTATTGAGACCCTATAAAATAAATATGTAATATTCTTGTTAATTTCTTCCCCCTTCAATAGACTGTAACAAGAGACCTCTTCAAGGGGTTTTTGGTTTCATGTGCGATTCTTGGTAAGATTACTTACTAGATAGTTATTAGTTTGTAATAATTAGCTAATTTTTTCTATCTCTTTTTTAGCGATGTCGCTTTCAAATCAAGATTAAATTCGCCCATTAAAAATGCATCCACGTGATATAAAACAATAAATGGATTAATGTGCATAGTATTTATACAATATTTATATACATGTTCAGTCTATCCTTTTCTAAGTTTGGTATCCATTTTAGATTTTATAATTGCAATTAGAAATCAAGATTTAAAATTTATTATGCATATTCTTAGGATTAGTAATTTGTTTTTTATTCTTTAAAGCTCTTGATTTTTTTATTATTTTGTACAAATATTTTGCCAATTTGTTATCAAGTAATTATTTCATTTTTTGTATATTAGGCATACGGCAATACATTTTACTACAAAATATATATCATACGATATATTATCACAAAAATTTTAGTATCACACAATTAGAAAAGCTACGATTTTTATCATAATTCATAATAGTTCGAAAAATCCAGAATAAACACAGTTTCTAAACTTGAGATAAAAATATAAGGACCGGTTTTGAATTATAAATGCTATCATTTTCAATAAGTTGCTTGAATTGGGAAGATTCTTTCTTCATTTTCTATATAAAAGTCATCAATTCCTCCATGTTCTTGGTTAGTTTTCTAATAGAAACAAAAAGGAATATTCTGCTAATTATATCATTTTTTGGTAGACTTTTAGTATACATACATACATAGGTACGATAATACTAGGTTAAATCTAGACTAGACTAAGGATAAGTAATTGCACAAATTATAATATCATTTTAGGCACAAAAGAAATTACAAATATGTAACAAAAAGTTAATTCTGATTGAATCAAGTATGGATAAATTGTAATTAGGTAGTTGTAACCTGTAGGTAAGAATCAATAAGCTCGAAGTAGTTGCATAGGTATAATCTAACTTATTTTTACTATTATAAAAGTGCCTATTGACAGGAATACAGAATGATCAGATCAAATGGGAAAATTATGTATTATAATTTATAACGATAACGATATTCTTCTAATAGGTTTATACAGGATATTAGACTTAATCTTCATAATATAATTGATAATTAGGCACAGGAAGAAGGACGGGAAGAAACGAGTTGTGTGCAAATTAAAATCGGAAGCACAATTGGGAAGGTCTAAATAAAAGAAGGTAATTTATAATTAGAGTGCTGAATTGAATTCATTAGTACATCTGTATAGATTTAAATACACAAATTAATGTGTTAATAATAAAGCAACTATGCACGATTAGTACAAAATGTACTACTATATTGTAATAATATCGTATTACAAAGCAATGATCTATATTAGGCGTATAGGGACAAATATATATTTTAAATTTTAAATTAGTGCTTACAATGTTAGGTAACGATATTTTATGGGTAATCAGGAATTATTAACCTTTGATAGGATTTTGAGTTCCGGATCTTGATTGAATGTCGGAAGAAGAGGATGCTCAAGAGGAAGAATATGCAAAAGGCAGTGACAAGGAGTCCAAATGGAACATCACTCAGCTTTCTATTCCGTTCTTCAGGAGGTATCCCTTCCGTGGCATTTACCATGAACCCTAGAGCCCATCCTACGCTTGAGCCATTAATCTATCAAAGGAGATCATACAAGTTTTAAATGCATTTAAAAAACATAAATACATTTTATAGTATGCAAATCATATGCATTTTACATTATTTGAGAATTTAATATTTGGCCAAGTCTCATCAGAGAATTGGTAAAAACTGGTCAGAAGTTTGTAAATGTAGACGGAATCAAAACAAAGTTTTTCCAGACGAGAAAGCTTCAATCCTAATTGTGTAAAATATTAAAATCAATCTTGCAATGCCATAAATCATTAGATTTTACGGGTTTTATTTGTAGCAATCATTTCTAATGCATTTTCCAATGAAAGATTACAAATTATCTTGGATTTCCGGTAGAAATCTGAACGTAGAGGGCTATATAAAATAAAATAAATAAAGGTTAATGGTTATTCATTTATTGTATAATAATAAATCAATATATTTTTCCTACCTATCTGAAAGCTGCAAGTTCTCTACAACATATCCGTACGCAGAAAAGGCCTATAAACAATTACAGGCAAAAAGATTAGTATTTTATTTTATATCTAAAATCATTTCATTTCAAATTGGTTTATAATCGAAAAATTTTAGGGTTTATTCAATAAAGCACAAAACCTACTTGATATTTCTTATTTTGAAATCCGGGTGGCAATTCTGAAGAGTCTATGCAGTGATTGAGGCCTAGGAGTGAACACCACTCCTTTGTGAGCATAAATGTGAGGTTTTTCTGGCAGCTTTCAAAGTCGCTTGATCCATGAAAGTTGAGAGTTGCATTGACCTTTTGCAAATAAAAAATATTAATTTGAAGATAAATATGTATATACTACTAATAAAAGTATCGAGTATAGTAGATACCTACTTACAGGAATTGAGTAATTTTTACTTCCCTTCGTGCAGGGCGTTTGAGAATATCAGAAAAAGGGATAGTTTTCAGAGAACCTTGCGCCTCACAAGGGCTCACAATATCCACGTTATTTTGCTCATTCTATTATAATATGTTATTTTTAATTACTGTATCAGTTAAAGCCATATTTAATAGTATCGCATTTACCACAAGTGAAAGGCGATAAAGATTTAAGGCTTGGGATCCTCCATAGCATAGGAAACTCTGACTAAAGATCTCAAGCTGATGTCTACAAAGATTTATCAAATAATTAGGAAACATTATCTTGTAGTAAACGGTTTAACACATACCCAAAAAGATTCACATTAATTATATTTGAGTTTTTTCCGTTTGCAAATGAAGAATTGTCAACTTGTAAAGCAATTTGGGTTGAAGCTCCACCCAGATCTAAATAATAAATTCACAAATTCACTTCAAAGTTAAGATGTAAACCCCCTGACCTTACCTAGTGCACCCCAAGTCTCCACAGGCCGCTTTGTTAAAATAAAATTTGCATTTATTGATAATTAATTAAGACATAATTATATTGTATCCTATGATCCTACCCAGCTATTGACAGACTGATGAAGATAATTTACAGTTATCCACCCGTAAAGTCCCTCCTCGGTCCCCGAAAGTATTTTTATATTGGAATCTTTATAGGAAAATTCGGATCCTTGAAAAAAAGCTCGGACTTTTTGCATTGTCTCATTGGCACTGGATTCATTGGCTTCACTAAATGGGGAAAATATAAAAAATAATATACATATAACGATATTATCTTTTATTTTAAAGACATATACTTTAGCAATCTCATTCCGGCAGTTGCCCCGAAAAACAATTCCGTATTTTGTAAAGATTTTGGAGGAATTAGTTTCCGAGTCTTTGAAGTACATGGCTCAAGGTACTTTGAGATTTCTGAAAGGGGTTGATTTGCGATTCCATCTAATGTTTTAAGGAAATGAAGATGAGGAACGCTAGATTTTATCTGGATAATTTTATTTACCGGTGATTGAACAACTCTGCACTTGATTTACTAATCCAGTATTATTTACTTTCAATCCTGACCATTTGTAAAGAATGGCACTGGTATGAGTTGAACCCGCATCAAAAACAAATCCATGCTAAAAAAATGTGACAAGTAGGATATATTAGTAGTACAAATTGAAATTACTACAAGTATTGTATAATAGATAGGTACATAATGTCATATACGATTAATACGGAGAAAATTAATGACTTCTTTTATTTATTAAATTCGAGATTATAAATCTTATTAAATAGGATTTTAATCGTACCTCAAAATAATAATATTCTCATTTACGTTCATTTAAACTACCAAGTATCTACGTACAATAATATAATATATATACATACATATATTCACATAGTAATATTGTATTATAAAATTACAATATTTTAGCATGCTAGATATCATATTTTCTTCTCTTTAATCTAAAGTATCATCTTTAAACTTTTTTCAACAATCGTTATTAGTCCTTCAAGCCTTAATTGAGAATTTCAGATGTAACTTTATAATGCGCGTATTACTAATATTTGAATAATAGAAAATTGGGGATGCTATTTAACTTATTGCTACTACTATCTATGTACTAGCAAGTACAATAGTACCAATAATTTGGTATTCCTCGTAAATATTCTAAACAAGATTTCCCAATAACATTTGTCGACATTTGTATCCTCAGGACCTCAATTAATACTCATTTGTATAAATTTCTGAGTAAATTTCAAGAGGAATTTGAGCATTCATATTTAGGATTAATACAATTTCCTCTCTATTGAGTATTGTATGATTGTAGGTATCCGTTAATTCAAATCAAATTAGGTTGCCATTTGGAAAGCCCATTCTAAATTGCACTTCTTTTCCCCAATTGCAACAGGAATCATTTAGGAGTAATTTCCAATTTATCCTTAGTATAATAATGAAACAAATCAAACCAAACTTTGGACTTGCCTACAAAGTATTATTGCAAAACAAAGGAACTTGATAGCGATACCTAGATGCAAATTTGCATTTTATATCGCAGTGGATTTGAAACGAGTTGCATACATACTATGTATTGAAAATGATATGGTAGGTAAATACTGTATTTTTACATGTAGTACTAGTATGTATGAATATCTTCTTCCTATCTCTATTAAGATTCAAATTCATTTTGCACTCGTAGAAGCAAATGAAAAGGTTGATTTTGATAGGAGGATACTAGTAAGAATTAGTAGGAAATTGTCAAGGCCTTCGACTTGGGGTTGAGGGTTTGAATATTCCATAGAAGAGGATTTCTCATTTCTCCTGAGGCTGTGGAGATTCTCAAGTTGACGTCAAATGCCTCTCGCAGTGTGCAATATACACACTCGTAGTAGTATTACAATGTTAATAGCATATTCAGATATTCGTCGTCTCAAGTTCTACAAATATAATGTTATAATGTTGTGGTGATGGACGATAATTTAAAACAGGTAGATCCACTGGACCAACAATTTTTTCCGCTCCCCTGCCCCTGCATACTCAATTGCTTAATCTTAATTGAGTTGGAGTTGGCTCTGGCGCACTTCTGACTTTTAAACAAAACAAGCCAAGTCTGTGGTCAATTCTACTCGTGCTCCTCCGCAATTCAATTTCACACAAATCCAAACTAAAATGGTAAGCACATATCAATTGTACTATTTGCACATTTCAATTCATTAACCCCTCTTTTTAATTGCCTATATTATCAGCATACAAAGTACTTTGTAAATATTACAATGCAATAATTTAAAGATATATTCCATATATTTCAAGGCCAATCAAAAGATTTTCCGGAACTAATAATTTTATTTTAATTTTATTACATTTCAGAGGCTAAGGTATTTCTTTCTCATCTTATCACTTTTGGTACTATTGGCAAAAGGATCAGACGAGGATACTGAAGATTATGATTCAAAGATTATTGAGGATTTTTTAGAAGCCACAGCAAAAGAAGGGGGAAATCAACAAGAGAGTGGTGGTATACGTGAACCAGAAGTGATTCCGACATCGTTCACCAAGGAGAAACCACCACGACCACCACCATCAATAAACAATATACCAACACCTTTGGATGTCGAACCGGATCTGGTCTCAAACGAAGATCCGAATAGTGACCGTGAAATCGTCGAGTTAAAACATCCCTGCAGTTGTGTCAAATACTTTCTCTGTGACATTGAAAATAATGACACATTTATAAAAAATGATGGATCCCATTTGATTGACATTCGCCTCGGAGGAAATAATCAAGCATCCCCTTGCTCCCACTATTTCGACATTTGTTGCTCAGTAAGACATTATTCAAAATCAAATTTAATCAATTAAGAATAGCCCTTTTCTTTCCCTAGCATATTCCAGTCAAAATCCCTGAAATTCCAGTCCTCCCTTTACCATCAAATCATGTCTCATGTGGAAAGAGGAATGTGGGTGGCGTTGGGTTCAGAATTACAGGAGCACTGGACGGAGAAGCCCAATTCGGGGAATTCCCGTGGATGGTAAACTATCTATAATATAATTTACATATCCAATATTCATTTTGCTTAGGCTTTACTGATTTATACTTAAAACTTTGTCCATAATATGCAGGTAGCAATTGTCCGACAAGAGTATCAAGGAGGAGATAAACTCCCATTAAACATATTCCTCTGTGGAGGATCTTTAATCCACCCTAAGGTAGTTCTGACGG
>JAAZTK010001170.1:0-15118 GCA_036507255.1 Megalothorax incertus
TTACAAATCCGAGTCAAGGCTAACTCCATTCTTTTATATAGGCTCAAATGCAAGGTTAATTGTTTATAAAAAAGATCTGGACAAATCCCACTTATATTGTACAAAATAAAATGAATTGTATTATAATATTATGTAATCGTAGTATACGGATAATACTGGAGGAAAAAGCCTGAACATAATTAAGAGTGTTTCGTGGCATTGATGACATTATTTTTTATTAAGATTTGTGACTCTTTCTCAGCCAATTTAAAACTCTTCCTCAATTTATTGTCTCTAGTGTAAACCAGAAGAATACATAGAGCTATTACTTGGAACATGTCTGTCTAGCTAATTAAATCCTAGTTGTATCGTATTGTATTTGAATAGAGCATTCTTAAGACTAAACATGCATCTTTTTAATTGCAAACGAGTTGGATTTAATCCTGAGTGTAAAAAAAGAATTTAATCCTCCACTTTTTGCCTTTGTCTAAAAAGAATGATACAAATCTAACAAAATTATCAAAATGCCAATATAACAGGAAGTTTTTCTAGCAATCATTCAAAATGCTTTATATGCGATGGGTATATCCCATAGAAAATACCTCTTACTATTGTAAAATACAAAATTCATAAATTTTGTTCAAAAGGAATCAAAAAAGAACAAAATTCTGCAAATATAATACAACGATGGCAGGAAGAGGTCAAGCGGTAAATCTTAGGATCCTTTAATTGAATAATACAAGCTTTTATGATAACTTTCGCTTCTTTAATCCAGTATCCTTATAATCAATATGGCACTCATGGCACGTGTTGTTGCTGCCAGTCTGATTGGCCAAGTAAATGAATGAAATTCTGATGAAATTTGATAAAAATCTGTATTTTTTCAGGTTGTGGGGCTCTTCAAGAGAGATGCTTGTGCTTGAGTAAGATTCATGAATCATGATTTTTTATAAAATAGTAAATACAATATTTACGGATATAAATATATAAATTCTCATTTCCAGTTATCGCTATAATTTGCACGATATTTGATGCATGTAATATATTCGTAATACTCATCTGGTACATTGTCCCGAGACATTATTGGTTTAACGGTTTGTAATTTATCAAAAAGTAGGTCTACTTGATTTTATCTAATAATTTTTATCCAGATCATCATCTCATATTCTTCGTCCTCATTGCATGTTGGGCGTTGATGGTAAGATTAGGAATCTTTTTGAAAGGGATTAAAAAATTTCAAATTCCCATTCGATAAGGTCGCGGCTGATGCATTTCTCATTTATGGATGCACAGTATGCGCTTCAGTTAAGACGGTAAGCCACATAAAAAGATCATGAAATATTACATATTTAATTAATAATAATTTAAAATTAGGCAAAGGTTGCATGTATCCTTTGGTTGGTGTGTGTATGTGTCATTAGTGTATCAGTCCTCGCATTTTGGATACTTTCGACACACGTCCTCAGTAAATTAATTATACATTTTAATATAATATTAGTAACCGAGTTTATATAATTTTTTTTAAATTTGGTAGTAATCGACGTCATTTGGCTATGTTGGGATGTCTACGCCATATGTGTCGTCTCATGCTACCTCGCTTTTCTTTGTGCTTGACTTAAGTATATGTAATACATATGTGTAAAATGTGATAATATTGTATTAAATAAATCATAAAGCCAATGATATCGTAGTACTTGTGTATTGAACCTTAAATGCAAATAAAAGGGAATTTTAAACTCCCATTTTAATGTTAGGAATTTGAACTTTCGAAGTTGCATCATCTCAAATTCTCATGCATGAGAAAAAATGATCTGTATATACGTATATTTTAGGATTTCAGGATAGCCTGAAGAATATCACTTTATTTGTTGTATACATGCCAAGCATCTCAAAATACCTTTTGTGATACTTGGTTTACGGATATTATAGGTTTAGTATTAAAAGTAATTACGATTAGTCTAGATATTTAATTAGATAAAGTCTAACTTTATTGAAGTTTTTCTCCTACAGATATATCCAGATATCCGGTAAATATTGCACGGATATACAATAGTTCAATAATTATAGGTGGAAATGGTTTTTAATTGTCCGTTTGAGCCTCCTTTATTCATTTTTAATTGGGAGATGATTAAGAAGGGGAGAGGATTTTGCAATATAATATCCTTACACCTTAGGATTAGTTCATGCGGATATACGGGTGCGTGTTGCACGAATCGAGTTTAATATTTCAAGCATTATAAGTAAATAGGAATAACCTTGAGCAGGGTTTGAAAAAAAAGATCGACTGAAATATGGGACTTATTTAAACTTTTTGACTTTTTGGGAAAAATTCCCATAAAATCCCGATTTTAAGTACTCAATAAATCTTGCCATAAAATATGGACTACAAGAAATACTCCAAAGTTGAAGTGGAAGCGGAAGAATTCCTCCCAAGAGGATCGCCAAATATACAAATACAAGAAAGAAACGGGCAAGTATTGATATTTCTTAAAAGGTCAAGGGTTAAATAAATTGTGTGCAAAGGTGTGGGTTTTAATGGGGGACATTCCCATTTCTTGTCTCAAATTCTTAATTATACACTTTCCTTTGTCTCAAAAGTTCAATTTTGATCGATTGGCAAGCTTTACCTTGATTAATGGCATGAATTTTTAATTAAAAATCGATTTATTCGAGCTAGAAATATGCGAAATTGTATGGACTATTTGCAAATACTCTAAATTTAAATAGCACTATTGCGAAACCCCTTATTTAGATAAATTGGAAATTTGGATATTTATAATAAAGGCAAATATTGTAAAATTTATTCGAATTACATTAAATCCTTTAAATATTACATATTTCAAATTCTTCAAATGGCTAATATTATAAAATAGTATATTTGATAAGAGCTAATAAAATGTCTAGTTTTTAAAATTCATTCTATCTATTTTGGAGTTTTAAGCTCCGATATTATATTGTATTCACATGCATATCAATGCAATATCTGGGTAAAAATTCACCCCATAAATTAATATTATACGAATATCATTGATTTATCAATATTTTTCAGAGTGGCATCCGAGGGAATCGAATTGGACAGCCGGCGTCTTAGCCAGATTGAGGCTTCTTTTGATGGCCAAAATCAAACCGAACTGGTAGCAATTTCCGTACAAAATGCGAGCAAGAAATATGGGTCAAAGAAAGTACTCGAGAATCTATCAATGGAGATCAAGGAAGGTCAAATGTAAGTAATATTCGGTGTTACAATTGCTATTTTGATTGGCAAGTTTCATTTCCCAAGATATGCCTTACTTGGATCCTCTGGATGTGGCAAAACAACCCTACTCAGCTTGATCCTAGGCCTGAGGAAACTTGATAAAGGGAGTATTTCAATATTTGGTTATGAACCCGGGACGAAAGAGGTAAAGATTTCAAATGTAATAATCTTCAATTTTTTTTCAAAATACATTATCATATTTAGAGCGGAGTACCCGGAAGTCGAGTCGGATACATGCCTCAGGATTTGTCTCTATTTGAAGAGATGAGAGTGAGGGAAGTGGTGCATTACTTCGGTATAAATGTTCCTATCACCTATCAAGATTATAATTATGATTATATTTATTAATTATAATTTATTAGGTAGGATATATGGAATGAGATATAAAAAGATTGAAGAAAGGATGCGATTTCTTTTAAAATTACTCAAATTGGATGATGATTCAAAGATTATCCGAAATCTCAGGTTTTAGAAATACCGATATCTCTCTGATATCCTTAAAATTTAAGTTTTTATAAAAATTTTAAAGTGGAGGACAGCAAAGACGCGTGAGTTTCACGGTTTCCCTCATACACGATGCCAAGCTATTAATTCTTGATGAACCTACCGTAATTTCCGCTAGGATTTTTCCAAATTTTTATATCTAAATTGAAATATAATTTCAAATACAGGTTGGAGTAGATCCTTTACTTCGTCAATGGTTTGCTAAAAAAATTTTGACAAGTTTTTGAAGAAATAATAAATAATCTAATCCTCAGCATTTGGGGGTATCTAAATAACTTGGTCGCTTCAAGCAAGACAACAATTGTAAATACTTGTAGATACTTTCCGTATATTTGATATACTTATTACTAATTAAATATATTCTTCAAAGTTGATTACAACACACTATATTGAAGAAGCCAACAATGCATCAATGGTTAGACATTTAAAAAAACAATCCCCGAGTTTTTAATAAAATAAATTTCCAAATTCCAGATCGCATTTTTACGAAATGGGAGGATCCTAGTTGAAGATACCCCATCAAAGCTAAAAGAGGAGCATAATTGCGAGTTGGAAGAGATTGTCCTCCGGCTCTGTCAAAAGGACGAGAATACTTCAGGGTCAAATACGGAACTACACCCTAATGGAAATGTACTTGCAAATGATTTAGAATCCCCATCACCTAAAAGGGGAAGGGATCAAAATAAATACAAGTACACATCAAGGGTAGAGAATCAAGGTTCCCCTTGGGATGGAGAGACTTCATCACCTCTGACACGAATTCAAGCACTCGTTATCAGAAATTTCATAAGGATGTGGCGTAATATCGGATTTATTGCGTTTCTTCTCTTTTTCCCGGGTTCGGGCGTCTTTTTAATATGCCTCGCTGTGGGTGGAGAAATTCGTGGGATGAATATGGGTCTTGTAAACGAGGAAACCCGGCATGCTTGTGACTTTGACCTTTGGGATATTGATCTATGCTCACGCGAAAACATAAGCTGCCATTTCCCCACGTTTTTCCCGCATAATAAAATCAATTGGGTATTTATAAAAGCTAAAAGATTCTTGGGAAAAATTATTAAAAGCAAGCAAATTTCAGAAATACTTTGATACAGAAGAGGAAGCGGCTGAGGCTGCGAATGATGGCCAAGTTTGGGGATATCTTGTCCTACCGAGCAACTTTTCGGAGATATTTCCAGCAGCCCCTGAGAATAAAATGCGAATCTCAATGGATTATTCTAGTAAAATACGAGGAATCAATCAGGGAATTTAATTCCGAAATTTATTTTTTAAAATAGATCTTCTCGTGGCTCAGGAATTGGCCACATCCATCCAAGAAGCATTTACATCATTCACAGATGCCTGGTTCGCCAATTGCTCCAATATAAATGGGATCAAGCATCCAATCATTGTATATAACGGCCATTAAATCTTATATTAATTTTTAATTATAATTTCCTGCAGTTTAATGAGCTATTTGGCGGAGAGAATACAAGCTTTACGGTCTACATATCCCCTGCCGTTCACCTTTTGCTTATTTTTTTCATGGGTCTAAGCTTGACAGGCCTAGTTTTGATTCTAGAGAAGAAATCTGGTCTTTTTGAGAGGTATTGGAACTAATTAAGGAAGATTTTAGTGAATATCCGATTTTTTTTCTAGGTCAATTACTGCAGGTGTTACTCAAAATGAGATAGTCATCAGCCACTTCTTATCACAATACGGTGTAATGCTACTCCAAGCATTTATCTCGCTGGCCATCCTCTTTTTTGCTTTTGACCTCCCCTTGAAAGGGTCAACGGGGTCTGTGATCCTTTTGACAATTCTTCAGGGGACTCTGGGGATCTTGGTTGGGTTTGTAATATCTACAGTTTGTAATGAAGAGTCTAGCGTCTTACAGCTCGCCATCACAGTTACTCTGCCTCTGTTTATGCTGTCTGGTAAAAATGATTGAATTTATTTTAAAATAAATATTGGGGTCATGTTAAATGTTATAGGGGTCGTATGGCCATTGAATGGAATGCCAGATCTACTCAAATATGTGGCGTATACACTCCCACTTGGCTTTGCCTCAGAATCTTTGAGGAGCATAATGTCAAGAGGTTGGGGGATTCTACATCCTTATGTTTGGCCTGGATTTGCAAGTATCTCCATCTGGATACTCGTTGTCACCCTTGTCATCTTTCTTTTGAACAAAGTTACTCGAAAGAAATGAAAATATTATGTCCAGTATAATATCTATATGAATACTACCAAGCTATATATTGTATATAAATGAACATATCAAAGAAAGCTAGCTAGTCGAATATGAATTATGAATATCAATTACAGAATCTGTAATCTGTATATGTATTTACAGATAAAGTACCCGAGTATTATAATATTCCATAGCTGATACTCAAGAATACTTTAGTACTATAAGGTTGATGGAATCAGTGTGACCATTAAATTGTTATATTATTTACTAGTAGGTACTACTACCTATGTATAAACTTGCACATCAATATCATCAATCATGCTTTCAATCCAAGTACAAATCTGTTCAATGTCCTTCTTTCCTGAAGAAAAATCCTCAGGAGGAGAATTGTCCACAGTTCCCCTTCCTCACCCTACGTTGTATAAGATATTTATGCAGATCAATTATAAATCAAAATTAAAATAAAGTGTGCAAATAAAGCTAAATAAATAATTTTGTTCAGGTGGGACAATTTTTGTTAACAAAGCCTAATTGCCGCTTATAAAATTTACTCTAAAGATTTCATTAGAATTGCGATTAAACAAAAATGAATTACCTAATATGCATTTTTTTGAAAGATTATTTTTTTTAATTAGCTGAATTTCCATTGAATTTATGATCTAGTAGGTGGGAATTGTAAAAAAATGAAGTTTACAAAAGTTATAAGTAAAATTATAACTCAAAGCGGAATATTCAATAATTTTAAAATTATAGCTGACTAATTAATCAATATACCTCTCTGAATTCGATGGCAAGGTATATTCAAGGGGCTTGGAGGAATTTTTATTTCCGGCCTGTTGCCACTTTTGCTTTTGCTTTTTTGGGGGTACTTTCTTTTTATTTCCTCGAATCGTAAAAAATGCTTACAAGCTGGATTAATCTTTACTCTTGGATTCTTTTGGAGCCTCAGAGTCAGCCGCTTCTACAAATAAATAAAAAATCCACCAGTTTAAATTAAAACCTATTTAAAATATGGCATGTATAGTAAATTGCAATTAATTATTAAATACTTACTACTAATAGTAGGTTTTTTTTCCCCTGCTGAAATCGTAGAGCCAAATAGGATTTTTTTGGTGGCCTTCCTCGACCCCTCTTCGTTATGGTCGTGGGAGTTTTTTGCGTGACATGGAGGGGGTCGTCAACTTTCCTGGATGGTCCGGGTTTCGAAGGCATCTCAAATTCTCTAGTGTCTTCTCAAAACTTGTAAAAATGTTCAAAGCAAAGTCCCGATTTTTAAAGTTTTATAAAACTTGAGTTCAAAATTTTTTAAATTGATTCGTGGTTTTTCTGGCAGGATTTAGCCTCATAAATTCTCGAGTAAATCGGCCACAAAAACTTTTGAAATCCACAATAATTAATTTTTATAATTTTTAATTAGATAATTAAAGGTGACACACTGACACTCTACCATGATTAAGGCAATTGTTGTGTTTAACAATCATGGCCGTCCAAGGCTTTCAAAGTTCTACGTCCATATGGTCAGTTAATTAACTTAATTTAAACTTTTAAAAATATAAAATTCCATATTTGACAACTTTTATATATGATTTGATATTTTAAATTTTAATTTATGATCTGTATTGTTTAATTATAATTTAATTATTTCTAATATATTTCTTGTCAACAGACGGAGGAGATGCAGCAGTCCATTATAAAAGAGACATTCCATTTGGTGTCAAAGCGAGATGACAATGTTTGTAATTTCTTGGAAGGTGGGAGGTAAGTCAATTATTTATTTTTATGTGGGGTACATTTATTACATTTAACATGATATTCTCATTGTTTATTTACAGCTTAATTGGTGGATCAGATTACAAATTGATTTACAGACATTATGCCACCCTTTATTTTGTATTTTGTGTGGATTCCTCCGAGTCAGAGTTGGGCATATTGGATTTAATTCAAGTATTTGTCGAGAGTAAGTTTTATAATTATCCCAATTACTTTAATTGGGTTAACACTTTTTAATATATTGTTCAATAATATTTATTTACAGCACTGGACAAGTGTTTCGAGAATGTCTGTGAATTGGATTTGATATTTCATGCTGACAAAGTGAGCCATTTCATTATTGTACTTTGCAATGCATTCTAGACTACATATTATGAGATTTATGATTTGAGTTTGACACACAATTCTTGGTAGATTTATATTAATCTTTGCCTTAATAATGATAATTTCAGGTCCATTACATTCTCAACGAGCTCGTCATGGGTGGAATGGTTCTAGAGACCAATATGACAGGTAAACTCAATATAATATTAATTTTTCAAATAAATAGATCGAGAAATGTAAAGAACCGTTTCATAAATTAATGTTCGATATATCGGATATTTCAGTTAATTATCTCAAGTATATATTCTTTTGAACAGAAATCTTTGCAAGGATAGACGATCAAAATAAGCTAGAAAGGCAAGAGGTGAGTAATTTATTAGATTTTTTATTCTTAGTACTTAGGATTAGTATTAAATGGAAATTGCTTAAAATGAGATATGTTTTTAAAAATCTTTTAGGCTGGGATTTCGGCCGCACCAGCCAGAGCAGTCTCCGCCGTAAAAAGCATGAACATTTCTCAACAAATCAAAGATATTAAACTACCCGATCTACCTCAAGCAATCAAGGATTTAAAATTCTAAGCTACTACTAGGGTACTATACTTTCCATTACAATTATTGTATACATATTTATTTACCTACATATATAAAAATCATCTCAATCGTGCTAATCCTAAACCTAAATACTATAAATAATTCTGATAAATTACATATTTTAAATTAAATTTGTACGATATGAAAGAACATATCCGTAAATTACGAATTTGTTAACTCTTTTTTGCATTTATATATATCAGTAAATTTTATCAGTAAAATATATCCAATTATTCCAATCAATCTGTATATGTTAGAAATTCTTTTTCATTTGCATGTCGAGATGTTCAATCCGTTGCATTGTAGTACTATATTAGTACGAGAATATTCAAAATTCCTAAATTAATAAACATTTGTCACTTACCGTTTTTATCTCCCACTTGACTTTGGCAATATTATTTCAAGTTTATCGAAAACTCTAAATTACTTCTCATGTCCTATACATAATAATAATTTGAATAGCTGGCTTAAAATATCAATGTCATTTAATTGATGAAGTGCCATTGATTGCGAATTATGTAAAATTCCCCCATCAGATTATCTTCAAGTAGCGTACTTCAAGTTAAAATAACACTCGAGGGCCAAAAAAGAGTTTGGAACTGATTTGGGTTTGAATATTTCTAGCCTATTTTCATTGAAAACTTTAAAGGTCCACATTTCACAAAATGAAGTCGATTTATTTGGTAGCATTTTTTGTCTTTCTTGGCGTCAGCAGCCATGTTGATGCTGGACGGATCGTGGGGATCCCTAAATCAGAGAGAAATCCAGGTTTGATTAAAAATAATTTGCTTTTAGTCATTTTAAAAGCTTTTTTCTTTAGAGAGGGATCTCCAAAGCTTAAGGATACTCAACACCCTGCTCAAGAATCGAAATGATCTTTTGGATGAATTTATTAAGGGAATTATTACTTCGTAAGTATATTGATTAATTAATTAATATTTCAATTAATTTTAAAATAATCTTATTAAATAGTCTGAAAGAATCAATTCCGGAAGTGATTACAATCGGCGATCTTGAACCAATTACAATCATCGAGGGTCTAATCGCCCTCAACGTGAATCTGACGGGACTACAAATTACTGGACAAAAGGATTTTAACAATACTGACGTAAGGACGATCATTGAGGGGTTGCTACCTCCTCATGGAACTGCAGAAGTTGATATCCATTTCCAAACTCCTTTGATAATATCTGGTCATTATGAGATGGATGGAAATATTGCTGTAATTCTCTATGTTATGCAAATTAACTAATATATATAGGGTACTAATACTAATATGCTTGATATCAGATCATATTGCCACTGTATGGATCTGGAGATTTCTCTCTTGAAATTCATGATTTTTTTATTATGGTTGCCGGAGGATTGAGGATCCCCCTTAACGGGGATCCTCCATTGTTTAGCAATGCCAATTACGAGATCAGCAGTCTTGAATTGGTCACGAAATTTGAGGTATATTTGCTATTTACATATTTCTTGCTAAAACTAATTGGCCACAGATGTGTAAGTTTTATTTTTCCTAACTTTAGGGACTTCTTGGAGGAGGAGAACTTGGGGATGAACTTTCTGCAATCATTGCGTAAATATATTAATTAATCTATAATTTCAATTGAATATACGTAAGTAAATTGTAATTTTAGATCCGTTGGATTAAGACTCTTCCATGCTATTGAACCAACAATTAAGCCTGATCTTCTTGTAGTTATTACAGATTTGATTAATCAAATTCTAGCTGTAAATGTCAATTAATATATCTAATGTAATGACTTACTGTTTACAAAAGGATAATTACGTTTTTTATGAAATAGGGAACGCCTACGGATTTTGGCGTTGAAGCGGGAATGGGAATAAGCATGGGAGATATTGAGAGCATGAGGAAGATGGGATTTCTTCATTAAATTCATTAATTTTATTCTATCCAATTAATCAATTTTAAACTTATTAATTAATAAATTAACTTGTAGATTCAAACAATTCTTTCGAATTGATTTTTGCATTGCTTTATCAAAGGCACTTCATTTTGATGTGAATTATTTCATTTTTGCATCTGCTATTTGAACTTGAATTTATTTTAAAATAGTTCATGAATCAAGGTCCGAATTTCTTATCGCAACTCGATAAAAGTTTAATATTAAACTAAATTGAACTTTATATTTAGCTATCAATAAACATTTGTATATGACAGGTGAAATTCTCATTGATTAAACACATTTGATGTATCATATCTGGAAACATACGCCATTTGGACCAAAATACAATCATTCCTCTTTAATTCAAAGGCCAAAAAAGAAATATTTTTAAAAATCATCAAAATGAAGTTATATCTTCTCCTCCTCGCCTTGATTTCCGGGTCATGCTGCACATCAATCAAAATTGGGGATTTGGGTAACTTTTTTCAATTCCAAATTGATGGGATTTTGGCGTTGTAATCAGATTTTATTTAGCTCTGAAATCTGAGCCTGCTCCTCGGGATTGGATTGAGGATCTTGTGAAAGCCCTAGCGGAGATTTTGAAAGAGACTATTCCAGATGTCATTCCAATCGGTTCCTTCCCACCTTTGAGCATCAATGAAGCCCTCCTTAAAATCGATATGGAATTGACGTAAAGACTTTTTGAATTTTGAGGAATTTTTAAAAAGAATTTCTTAAAAACTTTAAAAGCGATTTGGAATTTGTTGGTGCAAATCAATTTAACATTACACGGGTCACTACAAACATTATTTTCCTTGATGCTGAGATGGATATCCTTTTTGATGAACCTCTGGTTCTTCGAGGGCAATACAAAATTGATGGAACTTTTGGGGTATATGAAAATATGCAGATTATTACTGAAGTAAAAGCATAAATGATTGTGAATTTTATTAAACATTTTTAAGATCATTTTTCCAATCTTTGGAGTGGGTGCCTTTAGCATTGAGATCCACGAATTGGGGGGTAAATTATCTGCTAATTATCTGCTTTAAATATTAATTGATTTTAAAGTTATGGGAGGTGGAAGGATCCTTCTTTTGCCACCATCTATATATCGGCTAAGATATGACATCTTAAGCTTTGAAAAACTTGTCACGAGCTTCGAGGTTTTAAAATCTTTAAAGTTTTAAAATATTTTTAAATAGGAATTTTTATAGGGTCTAGTAGGAGGAGAATTGGGGGAAGTGATCGGGGAAATTATCGGAGATCTTGGACTTGCAATCTTTAATTATATTGAACCTTTGATTCATGATAATGTTGTTAAAATCCTCACTGATCTAATCAACTGGATCATTTCTTCGGTAAATAATATTTTTAAAAATTTAGAATATTTGCAAACTGTACTTTATTTTTTTAATAGGGTTTGGTACCAATTCCGGAGGAAGGAAAGATGGTGAAATGAAAATTCCAAAATTCCAAAATTCTTAAAGACGCCAAATCATTTTTTGATTAAATCTTATTAAATTTCATGAAGATGAATAAATAAACTTATGCACATTATATTTCAATGCAAATTCAAAATTAGATATTATTTGGGCGATAGACACTCTGCTCATCAATTTCCAGAATGAAATCCCGAATGATTTTAAGAGAGTACATTTTGTAGATCAAATATATGGCTTGCTCAAAGATTTCTTCGCGGGTTTCACTATCTAATAAAAATAATAGTCAACAAAACAATAATCTTTAAAAAGTCGTATAGATATAGAGCAAAATTTACTACCAAAATGATCCGTTTTGACAAGCATCATTACAAAATGCAGACTTTGAAGGATGAGGTCGAGGAGAGTAAAATAGTAATAGATTTTGCATTTTTTCAGTTCTCTCTGAAATACGAAAAATTCAAATTATAAAGTTTTTAGAAATAATATGAAATAATACCCGGAATGCAGCAATTAAGAGCAGGAATGCCATCAAAATTAAAGCTTTGAGGTAAACGAGCTTGACTGAAGTGATTAGGATGACAAGCCAAACTGGAATAAATTGATATACAAATAAATTTATGAATAAGGTTTAAAGTAGAAATATTTACAAATTGTAGGGGATTTCTCTTCTTCATTTTCGGGAGTCTCCAGTAGCGTTTCATCAGGGTTGTACGTCTTGTCCAGGAATTCGACCAGGAAAATTAGTAGGACTGTCACCAAATAAAAACAGATTGTCTAAAAGGGAACATTTAATTAGTAGATATATTTGTAATATGTAGCATAAATAGAAATTTTTGATTTACTAAATCCGTTATTGCAATGAATTTCGCACATGACGCCTTCTGAAAGCAACAGGTTAATCGATTCCCCATATTTTAAAAATTAAAATATAGTAGGAATTTGATCATTTGATCAGTTCTTTTAAAAATTTTATCCTACTAATACAAAGTAAAATTTTTTATAATCTTTTTTAAAAGAATTTATATTTCAAAAATAAAGGAGGCTATAGGATCCAATGGCATTTCATATTATTGAAGAATGCATTTGTAATTACAGATATTTCTTAGAAAATAGGTACAATTTATGCCAGAAATATCTCAAATTTCATAAACATTTCTAACTTAAAACATTCAAGGTGCATTCGCATTTCTGAAAAGAAAAATGCTTACGCTTTACCAATAAGAAATATGACCATTTCCATACAAAGAATTATTCATCCTGATTCATGACTATATTTAAACTAATCCTGGATATTGTGTATATTCCCATGCTTAACAATATTAGTATGTCTCGTTTCTTTATTACAATAGTATACTACGAGTATGAACTACTAGATATTACAAGCTTAGGATTAGTATTACGATACCTACTCATGTTACTCCCATAAAGATCAAATCCTAGATATCCATATATCCTACCTTGTATTTGTACGATACATAGACGATCTACGATTCATACATAAGTATAATACTCGTATAATGAAAAGGAAATGTGCTTGAGGCAAATACGGCCCAATCAACAATGAAGAGAGTCTACCTGAAACAGGTGTATATTTATAAGGGGCGAAATATCGTCAAGAAAAAAAATCAAAAGTCACATTCCAGCTCTCCATTCTTTAAGAGCAGGGTTCAAATTTAAGTTTTTAATTAAATAATTATGTAGATTTTTTTGTAAATTTTAAATTTTTGATAACGTTAAATCGCAATGGACGCTACGATTTGGACAATAATCCTTGTGGTAGTAACTGCAATACTCACAATGATTGTAAGAAATTCCGGAAACTATATTTTAAGAATTTTGGAAATTGAAATATTTAAAATTATTTTAGGGCTATCTGTTTATCTGTATGTGTAATGAATGGAGGGGACCAGGACCAAGCATGGTATTATTTAATACTATTGATATGTCGTCGGGATTTTGGATAATCAGTCATTTTGTAAAATGCCTGACTTGTATTCAGGATATTTATAAAATGCCTAGGAATTTTATAAAATGGCCAGGAATTTTGCATAATTCCTAGGAAATATGCATAATCGTAATGTAAACTGTAGGAAAATTTGAAATATTCAAAATTAACAGTTATATAACGTAATTAATAATGTAATAATGCTAGCCTATAANAAATATGCATAATCGTAATGTAAGCTGTAGGAAAATTTGAAATATTCAAAATTAACAGTTATATAACGTAATTAATAATGTATTTATGCAGTATTGCAGGATTTTGAACTTGAAAATGTCATTAATGATTAAATCAATTCAACAATATATTTTTTGGTAATCATTTTTATAGCCTATTTTTTGAAAATTCAAAAACCTCGCTGGGTTTTAATAATATCATATGATGTAACATGATTCCCAATTAAAAGGACCATTTAAATTTTTAGTTAAGACACAATATATTTAATTATTTTCAAATATACCAAGGGATTTTGAAATATTTAAATTTTAATCATACTGATTTTAAATTCAAAAAAGTTTTATGTACGATAGTAAGTAGCTTGAAAATGAACAAAATTCTGCGGTATATTTGCTAAATATACAGCAAAAATATTTTTAGCTAAATACATTTTTACAAAAATATTTTTAGTCAATTAATCTTTTTGCTAATTTTTTTATATTTTTTTATAATTTATAACAAAGTCAATAAAAGTTACAAAAATTAGCTAAAACATATGGCCCTTAAATATGGAATCAAAAGATCACTATTAGCCTACTAGGATATAATTTATAGGCTAGCATTATATTTATTATTTGGGTTGATCAGGAAGTAACGGGTCGTTGGCTCTATCTTTGAACGAGTGTGTTCAATTGACCTAATATTTTGTAGTATAGATGGTCAAACTCTTTGACACATTATCCCATAAAATAGACTTAATTGGTATACTGCCGGCTTCAGGAAAAAAAATTCAAAACAATACCTTTTTTCATCTTGAAGTGCGAGTTTGCCATTTAATTTCTCAACAAGAGAAAGAGAGACAAATATGATTATGTATGCAATACGACCCTACACTAGTCTACTTTGACCTCTAAAATTGACAAGTTAATCTGACCTCGGTATGTCTTGCAATCATAAAATGATTATCAAAAAGTCCAAATTTTCAAATCGTTTTTTTCACGTTTTT
>JAAZTK010001171.1:1483-15115 GCA_036507255.1 Megalothorax incertus
ACAAAAACAGTAATTTACATAGGTACTCTATAGAGAATATATGGGCGAGCTTTGATGGCAACTTCCCCTGGAAAAGCATTTAGGAAGTTTGAAATGTGACTCACATTAATACTACATAAAATCCCCTGATACAAATATCTCAGCTTTCTTCGCGTATATGTATATGGGTATCTACGAGGAATAGAAGATAAGAAGAGCGGGGGAGAACCGGCCAATCTTTTAGTTCCAAAAGATTTGAGCTCGAAAATCAGCTCTCAAGGAAGCCCCGGTGCAACTCTCCGCGCTCTTTCTCCATTTCCCACATGCCTAAATTTTTTAGCATCTCTACAAATGAAAGTTTGCAATTAGGGAGCCACCACCAACTCCCCTACCAACAATTTAAGCACTTTTTCCCCAGCTCTAGAACTCGACTCTGAAATCCTAGAATTGAATTGCCCTTTCAAATGCCAGGTGTATTTTTACTCCATTTTATATGAATGCCCGAGAGGTATGATTAAATGAGCCACATTTGTTTTGCCTAAAGGGCTATATTCGTAGTACATATTGTGTACAATATTACATACAATGCCTACATACGATAGAATACCTACTCATCCGAGCATAAAGAAAGGTGATATCACAACTTATTCATGTACACAATGTAATATTACATTGTAGTAGCAGTATGTTGGTAAAATGGTGAATGCTGGTGAAATGCTGGTGAAATGTCACAAACCATATTTTGTGGTTTGATATTTCCAAATTGGTGGAATTTGTGCTGTCCAATGATGGGGGAAAAGTCAAACCAATTGGATTGAAAGGGCTCAAGACTTGGTTCCTGAGATTATACCTATATATACTAATACTGATATATCCGTATATTTATCCTTAGTACACTAGATGATATTAGTAAGTTCAAGGATTTACTCTGAAAAGTCTAGCCGCAGCTCAGGATTTTCACTTACTTTCCCAGGAGAAAGATGGTTCTCCACTCAAAAAAAGCTCATCAATCGACATATTTTATCCAAAGCTAATGAATACCAGGACTTACAAAAGGAAAAAGTTTAATAAGTAAGTCAAATCTCCGAGTTTAGAACATCTAAAATTATAAATATTATAATTTATTTGTAAAAATTTATAAATATCGTTCTATTCCTATACTCCCTTTATAAAAGTGTTAAATCACGGCAATGTATATTCCGTATAATTCTTTTACATTTTTTGTATGGCATAATTCTGAGGCGGGTTAGAAATGCGAGGATTTCATCCATTTCCCACTCTCATTTTAATCATTATAAATCATTAAAACTTTTAGCAACTCTCATCTTCAGTTCTACTATCGTATACATTCTACTACGTGCATAGTAGTATGATATTGTAGTAGTAGTACTACTACAATTTACGAGTATATCCGTGTTAGAGAGGTCTGTAACTTTTTGTCCGTATATTTCATGAGACTTTGCACTTTTGCACGAAAGACCTTGACTATACATTATACTATTATACAGTAAATTCGGATTGGTGTTTTATGGAGCAAAAGCCGTACGGCTGCAGAAAACCTGATTAGCTCAATAAATCACTGCTGGGTAGGCTGGGAAGGCATTTGAACAATTATCTTTTATTAAGTTAACCCCTCTACCGAATCAATAGGAGCAAATGATTCAAATAGACCATCTATAAGCTATAGCCTCTCTTTTTGAATGGGTTTACCCATTAAAATTCACATTCTCTCTCTCGAGCCTCAAATGGTAAGTGGATTTCTAAAGGATTTCACGAATTATCCGTATATGGCTCCAAAGCCTGGGGTTTTCGCCATCAAATAAAAGAGAGAGAGATGGAGAAAGGAATAATACCCGAATAATATCTCACAATGCTAAATTCGAAAGGCCCACATCTTTACTTCAAGTGTCATAATCCCAAGTGGAGATGGAGGATTCTATTGTGAATTCCAAGAGGATTTATTCGGATGAAAACTTTTTGTGAAAAAGAGGGCTTTTTCCCCATCAATCCAACTTTATCTTCTCATCCTTTATCATGATCTTAATCATATAGGTTTGTATTACTATTTTGCAATAAATTATTCATTAAGTCCATATTTGACACCTTTAAATTTAGCACTCTTTTGTCAAACAAGATTTTTTACTTTTTTAAGCCGATCTACTCCTTTTTCTCAGAGACATGGGAGATTAATCGATAGTTTGAGGGAATCCGAATTTCCTCTTAAAGGCCTTAAAGTTATAGGGAATTGCCACAAGTCTGGATCGGTTTAGATGATATAGATTTATACATGTAGACGAAAGGTGCTTACATATCTACGGGGGTAGTATAAGGAAGGATGAAAGGAAATCGAAGCCGAGAAGTCGAGGATTGATTGCTTTTTTTCGACACCCGACCTCCCTTTTTATTGCGGTTTTGCTGGCGTGAAATATAATGAAGAATTCGCTGCGATAAGAATTTAGTGCTCGGGCCAAATTATTATTCGTACTAATTTGGGGCTCACTAATTATAGGATTAATTACTCTTTTGGGGGTTATCAGGGGAAGGGCCGGAAGAGGGATGGGGAGAAACCCGTTTTAAAACGCCATTAACCCTCACAACTTATCAGGCCATTAAGAGGAGAAAGTGTTTCCCTTTTCCTGTCACCCCCAATCTCATCTTCTACTCCGAGTCACCTTTCAACCCTCGTATACCTACATACCTCCCTACTTAATATATCCAATTATTAATGGCCAAAATTGTAGTAAATGTTACTCGGGGAAATAAAGGAAACTCATTAGTTGAAGAGGCCTGGCTCAAGCACTTTCTCTTTGAATATGTACACTCTCATCAATTCCACAGAGTTGCAACTTTTCGAGTGCGAGATTCTGTATAGAATTGTAGAGAGAGCAATAAGGGTCATTAATTTGACTTTGGTTTGAGGGATTCTTTTGAATGAAAGAACCAGGAGCCAAAATATATCCTCCGAATCCAGCCAGGATATGAGGATATGAGGATGACGATTTAGGAGAGCTTTAGGAGAAGGAAGGGGGACATGATAAATGCGATGCAACCCGCCATAATTTATATTATATGCTTACCCGTTATTTATCTATATAGTAGTACATACACAAAAAGAATCCGAGTGATAATTTATACTGTTAAGGTCTCGTGTATAAAATTTTTGTGTCATTCCCTGTGTGCTGATTGCTCCCCTCTCCCTTATCTTTTTGCCCTCCTCGGAGCAGCTGTCATTTGCAGGGACAATGCTTTTTTCGGCGGGGGGAGGAAGGGGGGGGGGGGGAAGAAGAGTCTGTAGACTTGTTCTTTTCAAAACCCGCCGCTTTCCACTCCTGATTTATTCAGGGGGAGACACCCAGGCGGCGGCCGCCGCCGTTACCCCCCAAAAAGACCAAAGAATAAGAGATTCCAATCACCATATAGTCCTCCTCCAAGTCTTATCTTGTTCTCTCTCAAACCCCTTACCGCTTGCTCATTTTTTACCCTTTAAACCCCTGTGCAATGAGAGCCAACGACAAATAATATCGAAATTTTATTGCTGAATTCATGAATTCTTTCTAAACGGAGTTTGCAGTGTTGGGTGAGGGTCTTTTTTTTGGATGGCGGCAAAAAGGCTCATCTTATCTATCTCAGATAACCCGCATTGAATGAGTATATCCAGATGAATGCGATTTCACACGTCCCCCACCCCTCCTCCTCCTCAGTCATATTATTTTTCAATTCAAGGGGCCCGAATCCATTGCAAAGGCTGAGTTCAGCAGCTTTTCGCATCTGTCCCAGCTCGCTTTGAGACTTGAGAATGAATAGGGAAATTCCAAGAATTCTTTCTTTTTTGGGTCTCTCTTTCCCTGATTTATGTTCATCAGACTCATCACTCGTGCTGTCAGTCCCAAACAAAGGTAGGATTTAATCCAGATCTTTGGGCAGACAGAGAGGGGAACAAACCGCGGGTCTCACTCAACGTATCGACCCATCTCCGGGCTCCTCCGCCTCCTCCTCTCCTGCCCGACTTACCATTAATTAATCGCAGATTCAGGTTGGGCGGCCCCAACCCCTAATATCTATACAATTCCAACCAGAACCAGAATTCAGGATGATAATTGCAAGAGGAATTAATCTCTAGAGCTTTCCATTCATTTAGTGTACAGCAAACCTAGGAACACGTCTGTACAATAGTTTAAATGCAGTTTCAGATTAAATGGTAAAAATAGGGGCGGAAAACAAAGTGTTATCTAACAAAATGCAAGCTCCACTACTTCCTCGGGCAGAGTTAGTTTGAAGATAAAATTTAAATTCCGGTATTTGAGGATATTATTATATTAAAGGTGCATTTATTTATGAGGGAGACCGTACAAAGTGCCATCATATAATGTCTCCTTTCATTTCCGGTTCGATGACCCGGAAACCTTAAGATAAGAAGGAGGATTTATCACCCTTCGGGAAGGATCGAGCGGGCCGGAGAGGGGCAAAATACTGAATATACGGATATACGTAAGACATGATGCTGTATACGTACATTTACACTTTAATATAATTTGAAAACTCATCAAGGAGAGTTGGAGGATAAGTGGACATTTTTATGATTATTATATTAATTTATTATTAAATGCAAATGAATAAAAGAATGCTAAAATTTGAGAGGATTCAATTCTTTGTCTTAATTATTGTACATTTTATTTCTCTACATTGTTCAACTACATTCTCATTTTTAAACCACCGTTTTTCGCGTCGTTTCTTTAATCTTACCATTCATATTCATTAATAGGTATTATCCGTATCATTAACTATCTATCTATGTATATATAGCTAAATTCCATTATCAATCCTTATCGTATATTTCATGTTTTTTTTCTTGAATATTTATTAAATTATTGATTATTATATCTTAATATTTTAAGTTATTACTTAAAGTTTTATTGCTTTCAAGAGAGAGAGAAGTGTGTATGTATTCTCTCCAATCGGAACTCTGAATTAACTTTACCCTCCATCCATCGTGTACTCTATTTACGTAATTAAGTACCCTCAGATATAACAATTCTCTTCAACCCCTTTCAGACCTTCATCCCCCTAAATATCGTATATTATATAACTTATACAGAGTAACAAAACCCTTCTTTCTCTTCCTCGAACTTCGCCCCACTATTCTAAACGAAATCCAATTTATTGCAGCTCGCATATACTCTCATCTTTCATTTTGGATTAATATTTCCATCATTCTTTTTTTTTCGTAAAAATGTCAAGTGTCCATCGTTAGTCAAGTCAGTCTGTCAAGTTCCTACTTCTTTGGCTTACAGATAAAGTGAGAGAGATTGAAATTTAGAGATATTGCACAAATATTATTATTAATCATAATAGTATATAGATAGGTATCTCACATTTATCGATAGTAGCTACTAATCCTAAATTACAAACAGAGCTTTAGAGAGGAATTGCACAAGAGTTAACACCTACAGTAATTTTATAGACTTATTCTATGTAAATCTAAAGTGCCTAAATTTGGTATAATTAAATTTAAGTAAAATCCTCACACAATTCTTTAATGCTAACTATTTTTTAACAAATATCGTACATTATTAATATAGTATGATACAAAACACTACTTTCTCCGGATGTTCATTTCCATTTTTGTTACTATTTAGCGTTTGTTCAAGCCTTTTAGGCCTTATATTATCAAAAAGTTTTTCATTGAATCCATAATTAACAAGATATAAAAGATCTTCATACTTTCTTGAAGGAATGTCAAACAAATATGTTTTTTTCTACTGAACAACCAGCATTAGGCAAGGGCCTAATGCCTAATGGTACCTACCACCTAAGTACTACTTTCTCTGACTTTCTCCACGTGACTGTTTGTGACAGCTCTCCGAAAAAACAAAAAAAACTTGAAATCCTTCAACTAACAATAGCTAGCTTTGAAATTTCTATATACTTTAGTATTTGTAATTAGTAAATTGAGTGCTTTTGCTGAAATAAATAAGAGTGGCAATATACTTGCCTACGATATACCTACCTATGTATAGTGTATTTGTATCTGTAATTGTTAGATGCACCTCTAATGTCTTCATCGTCAACTTGTCGTCGAGAGATTTTTGCAGCAGTTTTTTTTTAAAAACTTTTTTCAAAAACATTTCTCATAATTGATATAACATTATAACTTGTAGTATCTCGTATATACAATCCGTAGAAATACAAATTACATACCTTAAATATTAATGGCTTATAATTATACAGATATTATTATTAGGATTAGTATTGTAGTAGTAGAATAGCCCTGGTTCAACATGAGAAAACATTCAAATCAATTTAAAATTTTCAGCACTTTTTTACCACATTTATACAGACCTTTTTACAATATTTATCATTCATTAAAATTTTATACATAAATGCATTTGGATCATTCTGGGTAGCCCATAAAAAAAGCTCCCATTTGCTCTTTTTTCCCTTTAAAATGTTTACATTAAAGGCGAGATTTGACAAGAATTAAATTGTAACTAAAAATATTATATTCAAAACCTACTATACTCGTATATGTAGAGATCCTTCAATTCCTCCTCCTACGCTAAATAGATCCTCAACTCACTCTCATTCAAGATCTATTCGTAGTAATAATTGGAAATACGATATTCGAGTTAATTACAGAGTAAAATGTCTTAATTTAGCTGCATATCCTTTGGTGTAATTTAATCTTTGGAGCTGAGGATTGAATTGTTAAGTGTATAAAGCCCATTTTAGGATTGACAATTAGTGTACAGTATTCCTCAAACTAGCTAAAGTATATTCACCTCAATATTCGCGCTCTGGTTCGTATTTATATTAATCCTTATATACGGAAATATCACATCTGTTTCATCTGCTTCATTTCGTATTTAAAACCCTTTGAGAATTTATTAACCTGGGGACTTTGACTTGTGAACTATAATCTCTTGGAAAAGTAGAGCTCGTAGTAAATAAAAATGGGGATGATTTGGGGGGCATTTAACATTGATTGATTGGGAATGAATAGAATGAATAGGAGGAGGAGGAGTGAAAGAAAGGGTGGTGAGTGATGGAGGGGTTCCATGAATATATTGGGTAAAGTGTGGGGGAGATGTGTGTTTGTACACTTTTTCCTTTTTTCAAAAAGAGAGATTTTTCAGCAAGAGTTGTGGAAAAAATCGATCCTGTAAAGGCACAGGCACACGGTTTGCAAAAGCACTGAAGGTGGGATTTTCTTAGGAGGCAGAGCGAGAGATAGGAAAGTAGAGTATTAATAATAAGGAGAAGACAGAGTAGGAATAGATAAGACAGAATAAGGAGCGAGAGAGAGAGAGAGAGAAAAGTTTTTTAGGGAAAAGAGAAATGTGAACGGCGATCTCGGATCCTGGTCATGAGAATTGGAGCCTCCTTCGAGGAGAATAGATGTGTATTTTTCTACTTTAGTAATCAAGAAGTTTAGTTTAGGAAGCACAGCCAACTTTCTCTCTCTATCTTTCAGCTATCCAAAGACTTTAACAAAAGTGCACCTCACCCTGGCCTGGCCCTGCTGACTCTAGTCTTTTTTTCTTCGCTTTCAACCCAAGAGAAAGGATTCAATTTTGTCTAGAACCACCCTGCCTTTCATTTAATATGGCTTCAAACATCCTCCTCATCCTCATCTCACCAAACTCTCGAGGTTAAAAGCGAGCTCGAGTTAATCAAATTCAGGCATATCAATAAGAATCTTGTGGTTCGAACGAGGAATTCCAATATACTGATACTACAAGATGAAGTGAATCAATTTTGTCTAATTTAATACTGATTAAACTTTCTCTTTCTCTTCCCCCTCACTGAGAGAGTGAGAGAGAGCGAGAGGGAAGACTGGATTTGTATTTAAAGGGACTACACCCCCATATGTATGCAACCTCCAAAAAGTCTCATGTCTGGTTGAGAATTTTAAACTGGATTTGGGAGGATAATAAAATAAAAAGGCAATCTGAATAATATGGAGCGGCGGAGGTGGGGGAGCTCAATTCTCATTCTCTGATGGCGGCATACGAGGCAGGGTGACAAAGTATTTTGAATTCACAATTTATAGATTCCCCCAAAGGCCGGCTATATAGCTCCTGTGGAGATGGGGCCAGTATTTACTGCTTCGAATGCCACGAAGAATGCCAAGTAAATGGTCGGATGGGAATTTGGAGCACCTGGATTTCTGGATTTCGGTCGATTACACCCGTACGACTCTGTGTACACACAAATACAGTCGATGGGCAAATAGAAATGAGAGTACACACAGATTTGAACGGATCCTCTGGAGAGAGGAATGTCAATCTGAGGAACGAGTTGGGGGTTCGACCTCTTTTAAAATATGTATTTACATCCACCAATCCCCGTATGACCAAATGTATTCAAATTCGAGCCTCTAGAAATCTCTCCTCGAGCTCCGTTCCTTTCAACCCCTGGCCTTCCAAGTTTTAGTGTCTCCAGAAGGAAGAAAAATTTCTCCTCCTGCATCTTTGGATTGAATATGTATGGGATATATCGCACGTATATCCTCCAGAGCCAGAGATTCCTCCTCCTTATTTCTCTTTCTCTCTGCTCCAAGGCTTGGCGAAGCTATCCAACTTTGAGAATATCGATTGCTCCTAGTCGCTCCTCTCAATCTTCTACTCTCGACGAGATTTACCCCCCTTTCCACTTGGCAAACTACACTCCAAATCCTCTACAATTCCCTCCGAGGCAGGAGAGGGCCGAGGGATTGCAAGCACTCGGAAAAGTGCTTAAAACCAGTCTGGTTTGAGGTCTCTCTCAGCTAATAGTATACGGCCGTGTGTATCTCTGATGAGTCGACTGATTGAATTCGTAACAATTGAGTCTTGAGTCTGTAATTGTATATGATGAGCAGTTTGGATATGACTTTTGATAGAATGTTTAAACTGAATCTTCAAAGCAGCCCCCCCCCCTTTCTCTCTCAAGCAGTTTTGTGGGTTCCAAATTGATTCTTATGCTAATCTTCCTATTCCCCCTCCCCCCTTGGGGGGAAGTATACTTTTAGCATATATCCCGAATACTATTACAACGGATAGTGTATTGATCCAAGCATTAGAATGGCCTAGAAGCCTTTCTGACTGCTGAAGCCTCGAGTGAAAAATGTCTAATCAATTTAGCAAGGAAGATGTGCGAATCTTTTCCCTTCTTTCGAGCCCCCCGAGAAATACTACTAATAGTGTAGTATGGAACAAGGGAGCTAGGAGCTGTTTAAAGACAATCTTGAGCCGACACCTCCTCCTCCTCTCCCTTGGAACTTTCTCCCAAAGCTTAAGAACCAGTGGGAAAATTCCTCCCGGGGCCAGGGAGGAAGAGAGAAAGGGAGAGAGATGGGAAAGTCTAGATAGGAGGAAAAATAATAGCGTGCATAGAGAGAAATAGAGAAAGTTTCGCTCCAGTGAATTCTTATACACGTGCACTATATCCAGGATAAGTATATATCTACAATATATACTATGAGATTAGGAGGGAAATGATGGCGACAGTCGGAAGGCATAGAAGGAAATAAAATCATGCAAATAAATTACAAACTCGGCCCCCTTTTATGTCTCCTTTGGTTCTGGCTATATTACAATACTATGTATATGTATATGGAGGATCTGTTTTTAAAATGATTGAATTGCAACAAATTCCTCTCTGCATCCCCCACCTAATTGAATAACTTTAATCCAGTAAAGAGAGAGAAAGAGGGGAGTAGAGAGAAGTAGGGAATAAATAGGATTGCAGAGATGAAAGGGGAGATTTATAATAGATATTTTAAGATTAATGAGTCAAAAGGTAGTGTTGGTGGGACAAAGGGGCCGGGGGAAACTTTGCAAACAATAAATATCTGTATTATAAGTTTGTAATAGAATAATATGCTAGCAAATAATTAATTAAAAGTAGCTCAGAATTTGTACAGTGAGATCTGAATCCAGAGAATTAAAAGGTATTCTCTCCAATACTCTCAAAACTTGTATTTAAATAAATATAATCCTGAGATTTTAATTGGTTGTTGACTTTTGGTGGGATTTAAATAGCTAATTTCTTTTTTCCCCTAAATCAATCCATGTATTTTCCTCTCTAGTATCAGTTTGAAACCCTATATAATCCTATAACTGATTATTAATAAAAGTAAAAGGAAGTGTGTAAATAGATTAGTACTAATATGATATTAATGGGAAGAAGAATGGCCTAGGTATCGATATAAAATATATGTACCAGTCGAGTATTTAATATAATACGGATAATAATATAAAAGTATATATTGTAGTATTTGGATTAAATGGAGTTAAAATTTGAATGGGTTAATTTAAAAATTGGAAGATTTTTGTGGGATTATTTTTCATGCCAAAAATTGAGTTTATATGTAGATGAATATATATTTCAAGTACTTTGTAGGTACGTGTTTAAGATAGGAGTAATTTTTAATTTTAATAGGTAAATGTTTTGATTTTTTTTTTTACTTTGGGAAGAGATATTGACTGATTGAATTTAAATTTTTATGTAATACGATAGATAATTAAGATCTTAGCTTATTGCCTTGTTCGGGGGGTCCTTTTAAGTAATTAAAAGAGTTTTAACTTTTATACGATAAGTAGTAGAGAGTAGTAGTAGTAGTAGTAGTATTGAGGCACTCGTATTATTTTTCGATGCAAATCCCCTTTTGCAAGTAGATATTCATTAGTCTATTACATACGATAATATCATCTTCTCCTTCTACTGATAATTCTAAATATTCTCTCTATATCCGCGATTTCTCCGATCGATCATCTTTTCTCTAATATAAGAATGGCCCTCAATATTAGTTCAATCTCTTGTTATTTCCTACCTTTCCGATCTTTTTGTAATTTTTCTCTATCTACCGATTCAAGATATACCTAGTAGTAATATAGTACTAGTACTATAGATCGTTTAAGATGGCATTTTTTTTGTAGGTATTAATATTATGTATGTTTGAATATTCAAATGCAATGTACTTTTTTTTAAGTACGATATATTGCTAGATGAATGTATATTCTATAATTATATTCTGACTTTTTTTTTTAAATATGTGTACCCCTTAAAATTGAAATTGGCTTTTAAAAATGAATTTAAATTCAATCTTAATGCAGTACTCGGGTGAATTTAAAAGTCTAACTAGGTCTGTTGGAATTTCTGAATATTGATTGAATGTAAATGAGTTTTGTGGGTTGGCCGCCTATATAGCTTACGATATAGTTACGAAATTAGTATTCGAGCGAGTAGTTTTACAATTAGATTTTGTAATACCTGTTGTTGGAAGAGTCTGGTTTAATATAATATGTAGATAGGTAATATTGTATTATCTGTATTAGTTGGTAGTATTAGTATATAAAAGTATTTATCGTCTCTTAACGTTCAACTTTGCTTCAATTAAATTACTTAATTTCTAACCCTCCTTATATTTTAGGTATGTTCTGTTCTGTGTATACGATATATACATAGGATCTGTTTGTGTGTACGTTAAGTTTTGCAATTCAAGTCCAAGATATTAATGGCAAGCCACCAGGGATGGGTGGTGCCGTTGAATATCATTTTAAATTTTATGTTTGAGCTCAAATTTTGAATAATTTTTTTTTAAAATCTGGGGCTAAAACTGAGACTATTTTCTTAAGGATAATTTAATAGGAAAGATCAAGATGGGCTTTGAAAAATCACTAGAAATTCTCTATCTGAAATGCATATGAGAAATGCAAGAGTCTAAACTTTAGACTCTATTTAGGATTAGTGAAGGAGGTATTATATATTAGTATTACATTATTACTTAACTATACTCTTTCAACTGACTTGTATTTAATCATTTCTGATTAAAGTAAATCAAATCAAATCATCCTAATGTAAATAAACTAGATAAACTCTGTTCACCCTCCGATTAATTTATACCTATTTGAAACAACTGAAAGCTGCTTGTTTTACACTGACTTTGTTGGATCCTTATATTAGTATAAGTAAATATGATCATATATCTATCAGCATTTACAGTTCATAAATATACAAGTACATTAAAATTGGATGATATACATACAGGGTCCTTATTCAGTTTTATACTGATACACGTAGAAATTAGTAGTATGTATGAGTCTGCCTTGGGAATCCCAAGTTGGATAATTACATACATGTGCAATCGCATTTGGTTTTTTAAAGGTATTGCGGTCATTTGTCCGGGGATTGCCTTCACACTGAACGCGCTATTGATTCAATTGTAGCACTATATTATCGCGTATACCTACATATCTAGAATTCTAGATACAATACATGTACCCTTTCATCTTTGTTTAATTAAAAGTTTAAAACTGTTACATATATACTTATATATTATAAAGAATGTCATTGTCAAAAAGTCTGAAGAAAAAGTCCGAGAAATTATCTTTTTATATTTAGATCGTACTTAGTTTTCATGAGTCTTTGAATATATGCACCAAACTTACTTTCTCTCATAGAATTACTGCATAATTATGATTCAAATTCTTTCAACAATTAATCAACTTATACTCGTATTCTAATAATAATATATGCACACATTATGATTTTTTTTTCGTTGACGACACACGCTAAATTTTTTTAACAACTAGAGATTAACTACTACGTTGATCGTCACAACTTAAGGAATTACTATCTATTATAGTACTAATGAATTATATAGAATTACGACGAGATAACAATTTTTAACACGCCTTCAGCATATCCCTCTCATTTTGACTACTACAATAATAAATTATGGGGTAACTAATATGAGTAATGTTAACTAGATAAATTAAGGATAAGTTAGATATCTGTATAAAGAGCAAGCTCTAGGGAGGATTCTTTTTTTTTGGAGTAATAAAAGTACGTAATCAAAGAATCATAATTGACGCAGAATTAAAAATGGTAATTTGAATTGTCTCTTTAAATGGTTATTAAAATCGAGCTGAAAAAAGATTAAACTGGAAGGGGGTGGGAGTGGATTTTGTCAAAAAACATTAAATTCGAGACCTGCCGTTGAAACATACAATTAATATGGATTCCTTTTCCTCTTCCTCTTCATCCTTCACTATATATATATAGATATATTGTAGAAAGAACAATGTCCTCGTCTGTCCATCGTCATTTTTGGTGTGTAGCTTTTTTTTAATGGTAGCCGTTGGTGAAAGCGGGTATGAGGGGTCCCTGAAATATTTATTGAAAATTCAAAAAAACTGTTCTTTTGCTTAAATTTGGCTAGGATGTGCGAAGCGAAGCGAATGCACTATTGTACAATATTTTAAGTGAAAGCATTTTAAGCATATTTAAATTTCAAATTCAGGGATTTATTTCCTGATGCAGCCTGTACATAATATATGTATGTAATATAGTATGTATGGGGAAATATATAGGCTTTTTTCAACTCGAGAAATCCTCTCACCCTGCCCTGTATATTTACTTATTGACGTAATCTCGCCCATATTTCATCCGAGAAAGGCCGTGCTGATTCAGCAGCAACAAAACAAGCCTAGCTAGTACGTATCGTATAAGTAGTATAAAAGTAGTTTTGTGAACGGTGCAATTTGAGCACAAATAATATACGAATGTGCAAAAACGGATAGGGATCTGTGCTGAGCTGTGGCCGTTCTATTCAGCGTGCGATTGGATCAAATAGTAATAATATTATTAATAGAAAATAAATAAAGCCCC
>JAAZTK010001172.1:0-15109 GCA_036507255.1 Megalothorax incertus
GGGGCGAATCGGAACGAATTATTGTTGGAATATTCCAACGGAGAGAGGGGACAAATGTGATTTACGCCCATTAACGATTCATAAGATATATTCAATTAAACATGATAATAAATCTTATGGCTAAAAGTACGGTATTGCGGGCTGGACGGGACGACGGTTGACTGCTTAAAGGGAGTGTGTTTACTCTGTCCACCCTTATATCGTCCCTAAGAGCTAATGGGCAGGATGCTGTGTTTAACAATGGTGTGCCAAATGAGAACCCACCCTTTGGTATTGGGCAAATGAGGATGGCTGAAGAATTATTCAAATCTTTCCCGACTTTTTGTTTGAAAACTTGAGCAAACTCCCAAATGAATCCTTACTAAATACACGAGTCTGGCCATTAAGCATTAGAGATTCAAATCCTCCGCATTTGGACTGTGGATGGCGTCACACATTTAAACTTGTCTCACTCTTTATTGAGGGGTGGAAGCGTATGGTTTCTTTCTCTTTTAAAAGTGAGCCTTAACTTGTGAGCTTATCAGAGCAATCCATCATAAGTAGAGAGAGCGGAGAGTACATTTGTTTGCATAATTCGAGTCGGGTATTCAAATGAGATGGAAATGTTTGGTTTTTTCAAAGTCTCCCCCAATTGGAAAGGGTTAAGGGACACAAGTTAAGGGATTGCGAGTAGTGAAATTGATATATTGTTTTTAATTTAGTTAGCTTTGAGCAAAGGGACGTGTTGAGATGCGGAGATAGGAGGGAGAGACAGTGTCGGGGTTGAATGTGTTCGGCATTGCCCATCACGTCTCTCGACCAATTTTGAACCTTATACCTATCGTAGGTATTCAATGATAACTCAAAGTGCTTTGACGTGACGAATCCATCTCCTATATCCTACATTCAAATACTTTGTCCCGATTCAAATTATTCTGTCAATGATAAACCCAATAAGGGATTGAAGGGAGAACCAAATGTGCTCTTCTCTGTGGCACCTTTACTAATCGGAATGGGCAGCGTATTTGCATATCCATTAATTATCTTGATAAATACAATGGGGAAATGGTTCTTAATTAATAAGAATATTTGCAATTGATTCAAATGGGCTCCTTTGTTTAAATGTTTAATTTCAAAATCTTGAGGAGAGTGAAATATGGGAGTTTAATTTTTAATTAATATTTAAATTAAATCTTGGGTACTTGAGTAATGATTGGATATATGCAAATGAATTGAAAGAGTCGAGTCAGGATTCGAGTTCATTCATTTCTTGTTAAGTCATTCCGCGTTCTTGAAGAAATAAGATGAATTGTGCAAGATTTTAATTTGAAACTGCTCTTCTGCCATCCTATTTGCGTATATTTATTTGCACACCTCTTTTACTATTATTATGCGTATGCAAACAAGACGCCAATTCATGGATTGATTTCTTGGGAATTGGATTTGAAGGAGCCGGAGAAAAGGTTTAAGCGAGAATTACAAACAACATGGACAAATGCGAGGACAAAATGACTTTGTGAATAGCACCTTTGTTAAGATGACTTGGGATGATTATATTTAGCAGTGGAGCTTTGAAGGAGTCCTCTCTACGGCTTTGTTTAAATGACATTTCTCGGAATTTTCAGGTGCTTCTACTCTCGCCCTATAGTTAAATATTTATTCTAATATTCTTCATTGGAAATCTAGCAAGTTATCATTTGCTAAAATCTACACCTCATAAATATAATAATTATTCAACAGGACCATATGCTCATCTTCTACAGATACCTAGTAAAGAAGAATTCCAAGAAGTGCATTCCATCTCAAATCGCAGCTTATTAAATAAATGCTTACAAATGCACATTAGTAAGTTTGAATAATAAACGGGTCTAGCTACGTGGAGAATAGGTTTTCTTTAATGCTACTTTACGAGAGAGTTGAAAGTAATATTTTGAGGATTATCTGACCATTTGCATTAAAGAATTAAATGGGAGAAAGGAGGAGGAGGAGTGTAAATAAAGGTCCCTATAAATTATGAATTTACATGAAAGGGGAAGAGGGTGTTGAGTGAATAAAATGTAGTATCTTCTGAAATGTCCGCAACCCCTTGCCTTAACTTTCAGGTATCTCAAAATCCTTGTTTTTATTCACCCTTTTTGAAAAGAATTCCAGAGGTCCAAAGGGGGGATTTCAAGTGGAATAAAAAAGAGAGAGAGGAACTTTGGTCATTATTGTAATAAAGTGGTTTGCTTGGGAGGTCTAATCTTAAGCCCCCATAAATACTGTAAGTGTTTCTACCTACGAAGGAAAAAGAAGAAAAGAAGAGGATGTGGTCCTTCAAGTAGATACCTTCATGTTAAACCAGGCGACAAGAGACAGACGCTCTAACGATGTACATTAATCACATCATCTCAATCTCCCGATTCTACTTCCATTTGGGTACATGAGCATAGGCAGACGTCTTCTTCCACAGGAAGGATACAGCAATTGTTGAGTTATTAATAATGACATTTTGATGCTAGAGGGGGAGATCGAAAGGATGTGCACTTTCTGCTTTTTTCACCTCAGGTTAATCTATACAAATTAATATTTGAACCTTTAAATTTGAGACTAGAAATTGGCAGTCTTCCTCGTGATTTCCCGCCTCTTCCCAATTGATTTATTAACTATCTTTTGTAAGCAAAAGGCTAGGGAGTGCTTTATTTGGCAGGATAAAGCTCTTAACCCTTTAAATCTTTAATGCTGGAAAAATTATGAGAAGATTTCCGAGTGCTAATAAACAAGCTTGTTTATACTTTGAGCTAATCTTGAAAATACGAGAATCAGATTGAAGCCCTTTTACAATGATTTCTATTTTCGGGAATGTGTAGGTCCCATAAAAGAGCTAAAGTGTACTTGGGCTAACGACAGCAAATTGAAATTGAGTTTCGTAATGGTGATATTGGCCGAGAAATTTATCGAGGTGAGCAGACTGGTTATATTACTGGAATTAGTTGGGTTATGTGTGCCCTGTTTGGTGCTTTTCCAAATGGCCAGTTATGGCCAAGTTACAATTTCCACCCATTCCCACCCGTTTTTATCGGATCCAGGAACATTGCTCCATTTCATCGGATGGAGAGTCCAGATTGAATCCAGAGTCCATTTCAATGAACGCACAAAAACACGGGAGAGGGGATAATGGGGGCTCTTGTTATAAAATACAAATAAGGCTTTTCTAGGAGAGTCCAGATTTCATCTACCAATGTCCATTTTTAGCCAGAGGAGTCCAGTGGAAATAAAGGTTTATTTTGAGAGTAATTAAATCCTGGATAATTCTAGATTGTAACTATTTTTAGCACTTCCAATAAAAAGGGGTGGTATGAGGAAGTTAAGCTTTCTCACATATGGATTAATTGACATTAGCTATAAAAATAATGCTCATTGAGAGATTCTTTGCCGAACTTCCGGTTTCCGAGCCGAATCTTTTGGCTTGAGATATGACTATTATTTACTGCAATGTTTTCCACATATTTACTTCCACTTCACTCTATAGGGTGATAATCTCGTAATATCATGAAATATCTGATCTTGTGTAATATATGAAAAAATATTAGGAGGAACCGGGTTTATGCGTGAATGGAAATGAAGATGAGCTGAGAAGCCATGAATCATTCCATTTGCTATTTGGTTTTCCCCCTCCCCCAAAATTCCAGTGGGAGATCTCGCGTTTATGAGAATGTATATCTTTGTGTTTGTTTTTGGGTGAATCATTTACCCTCCAAAGCCTTTAGGAATATTCTAAAACTAATAGATATTCAAACCCCCTTCCACATGTTTATGAAATTCGGTGTTTTGAAGTCGAGGGTAAGCGTAATTCTTCTTGCAATTTCTGACATTTCAGGACGGCCTCCTCCTTCGTAAATTCATCTTCATATTCTATATGACCATGATCCCTGCTTACTTACTTTATTTACCTTCATCTTCTCCCTTGGTCTTCGTCCCTTCATATTTACAACTTTTGGGGTAATTTTGACTTGTGTGCAAATTTATTGCTCTCATCTCCCTCGGAGTTTACCCATTTTTTTCAGAATTTTTTGGCTCTTCCTCATCCTCTTTGTGTAAATACAATATACATTTACAAATGTGCTCATTGTTTCGCCCTGGGACTGAGCACAAAAGTCGCTCCTTTTCCCCAAACAAGTCAGAAGAAGGCGGAGGAGGAGGACCGAGGAACTCTTATTTGCTTAATGCACTTTTTTCCACTAAAGCATTAAAGCGAATATTTATCCATTAGTTTGCAATATTCTCTTGAGAGATTTCCTCCCACTTCCAGCGACCATACATATTATGTATTTAACTCAAAAGGAAATGTTTTGGAATTGTAAGGAAGCTCGGGAGAATAGGCGTAAAATAACTGGAAAAAACTAAACTTTTTTTGCGTAAAACTTACATTGTCTTGTACATACATATTCTCATATGTAAGTAGGTACAATATTTGTTTATAACAAGGGTGGGTGCTTTAATCTTTTGATTTGTTTTGGCGTGACTGGGCTCAATAAAAGAGGGAAATAAATGCTCATTACAAATTACAATTTCCAGAATTAGGGGGTAGAAATACCCATATTTCACATATGAGTAGCAGACCCGTTTAATTCACCCATTTTGCAATTTCCCAAAGAGCTTTCCTTTTTCTCCAAATAATATTTTATGCCCTTTAAAGGCATATATTTTATTTATATTTTACTCTTTAAGAGGGTTTTTAAACTTTGTAGTGCTATGAATAAATTAGAGGATGGGGATTTAAGGATTTTCGAGTTGAAATTCGGCAAAACTTGAAGAATTTGGGTCATTGTGTTCATTTGAGCAAAAGATAATGAAGTTTTGGGTGGAGGGCTGAGTGAAGTTGGTTGCAACAAAGGCCTCCTCTTCCGATCTGAGGTATTTGCGGTCTTTCAGTCGACTTCCTCCCCGTCTCTGAATTACATTACTTAAACACGTTGTAATACTTTGTAGGTCTCTCGGATCCTTTATAAGTTATTCAAAGGAGGGTCCCAGATCATATTCAATTTGTTCTCGTGTTCAATTTGTTATCTGCAGTTGAACAGTCCTTTGAGTCCCGACTCCCAAGTCTTGAAGGTTATCTTCCCTTTAAAACGACCGAACTCCTCTCTTTTGTGTACCATCCACCCTTGGTCAAATTGTCATAAATTAAATTAGCCGGGTCTTTTAAAACTTGGTCTTTGAGGTATACTTTGTATAGGGTCGTGAGCTTAAACTTGAATTTGTTGAATGCAGATGAACATTTGGGCTTTGACCCTATGATCCTCGCCGAAAATACAAAGTCACCGCGTCTCCTAATGCTTAATAATATAGAACCTGACACTGAGGTTTATTCTCGGGAGAGTTACAACTCATTCAAAACCACATCTTGAAGAATTAGGATTTCACATTCATATATTTATATTAAATAAAAAGAAAGGTGGCCGCTTGCTTGAAAGCTCGACCTCTGATTCAAAAGATAGGGATGACTTGAAGCGTATTTCACGTTTCATTAAGCCCAAGAATTGAGAGATTTCTTATGTGCTTCCTTCGAGTCCCAGCTCCTCCTCATCTCTCCCGATGTTTGCGATAGATTTATCGTCCTTTCTTGTCCTCAACATTTGTTCTGCGTTTTTATTTATTACCTCCACCACGAGGTTGGTGGCTCCAGGCTCACCCTCCCCAAGAAAAGGAGAATTTACCCACATTCTTTCTAGACATTTTTCTCCGCTTTTTATAAGCGGCAAAAGATAGTGAAATTTTTATTATGCCCGTAAACCATACTCCTCTCCAGAGTTTGAGAGGAACACACGTTCGCTTCTGGCTGTGCTTGTGGCAAGGGAAAGAATTTTGTGGATATGAAATCCTTCCAAATTAAAATATTAGCCTTTGGACTCCTCTTGCATGGATTCACCTTTAAAACTAATTTAATCCCCTTTTTTAGACCGGCCTTTATGGTTTGATAATATTAATGCGATGAGCTTACGAAGGAATACCTTGCAATTTGTTCGAGATATCGCCTTAAGCTTTAGGAGCTTTTTGAAAAATACGAGATTTGAAGATCAAAGGTTGTTGAAAGGAGCTTGTAAAAATAATATTGGAGAAATGATTTGCTCTCGTTTTATTTTTGAAATTTATTAAAAATGCCCAACCCGAATCGGTCGACTACTTTTAATTACAAACTTGGGGTAATATTATATCCGCCCATAAACATAATTTATTCCAAAGTTTTATGAATACTTGGACAACTCGTCCGAGGTTCATTGCTGAATTAAATATGTTGGATGGTAACACGTTGAGCAGTAAAATTCGGAGTCTATTGAACTCGTATAAAAAGGAATCGGGGGATACTGGATAGGGCATGGCCATTCTCTTTCATCCAGAGAGTCCATTGCATTAAGCAAAGTAGGTCAGCCTGTGAATTATTTTTATTTTCCAAAAAGACAATTGAGTGCAAAGCCATTTGCCCTTTAAAGACACATAGTAAAACCTTTATGGTTCCTCTTTCCCGAATATCTCCCCTATATTAGTTTGTGTCTGGAAATGATATATATTTTTACACAGTCCCCGAATATACCCTTTTCTTATTTGGCTCAATTTATAGGCATATTTGTATTCTACTCGTTCCCCTTCTTCTCTCTTTTTTTGGGTGCAAATCTCTGAAGCTGAGAAATGCCATCATTTTTTTTGCACTCTAGGATATATTGTTCTCAAAAATACATACACAATGCATCCTCGTAAAATTCGCACTCTGTTTAAAATGGATATAAATTTGACCCAGTTTCATACCCTTTTTTCTTCACTCTAATTTGAAGGGGTACCCGATGGATCTGGCATTTGATAAATCTCATCTCAGCCCCACTGGAAATCCATCATATGAGATAAACTGACAAAACTTTTGTCTTTCTCGAAACTGCAATATATAGCATATAGGAATTCAACTTGAACTTTGCGAACAAAAACTCCCATTAAAGTGGGCATTAGGCTCCGGGAATGATCACAATAGAATGGGGATTGAATTGAATTTAAATTGGGGAGATGGGGGAATTGAAAAGTTATATTCTCCAGTCTGTAGAAGAGTTTGCATTAGCATTATTGTATTAAATGTTCCAGGAGGAAGATGAAAAAGAATCAGATAAGATGAATTTAAATTGGTGAGATGGGGGAATTGAAAAGTTATATTCTCCAGTCCGTAGAAGAGTTTGCATTAGCATTATTGTATTAAATGTTCCAGGAGGAAGATGAAAAAGAATCAGATAAGAGTATACTCACAAAGGCTTGCACCCTTTATCATTCCACCACGCTCTGCTACGCTTTAAACCTATCTATCCCAACTAATCCAAAAGGAAAAGTCACTTTATTACAAGAGTAAAACTATTTCTGATTTACATACCCGAATGGCTTGTCAGACCCCCAACTAATGTCATATTTTTCCGATAAATTTCAGGTTCATCCGAGTTCGATTATACCAGCTCCTTCCTCCGAGAAAAAGTCAAAGGATCCAATTTAAACCCCCAACTTTCCCGAAGAAAAAGTGATTTAAAGTTTCAACTTTTCAAACTTTAAGATCGAGCCGAAGTCAAAAAGTCAATCTCCAAAACCTCACCCCCAGCAAGGAAGAAATTCAAAAGTGATTACCTGCAAATTGTCATCTGAATTTAAATTTAACCACAGCTTGATGATGATGGGAAAAACTTGGTTGAGCGGGGTCGGCCTGCTCAAACCGAGGTTTTAATTTTTGGACTCCGATTAGAGTATATTTGGGATATTTGTGGCTAAAGGTAAGATCATCCTTATGAGTTTTGGATTTCAGAATTTTGTAAACTTAATTTTCTCTCAATATTATTGGTACAAAATTACTATTAGGAAATATCTCAAGTGAAATTAATGGTGTGGAATCAATTTTGATATATGCCTTTTGCATCCTGTCAGAGGGTTACGGCCCATGTCCATCTGTGGCCATCCCCCGGATTATTCTGGTCAATAAACCACCACCCTGACCATTGAATTGCTCTATATGTCTATCCCAAAAGCCTACTAATTTCAATTTCAATTTCAATTGCATCCAAAACCCCAATATTGTGGCCGAATAAACCCAAAATTTATCAATAGTATACTTATATTTACACAAGGAATTTACATTTCTTGATAATAATTTGTAGGTATCTTTTGTAAGGTACAAGTGCATAATTTGCTAGTAAATCATACTTGTGAAACGTAACAGTCTCGGAGAAAGAATGAATGGGCTTTTTTAAAGTTTCACACACTCGAAACTACATATTTCCTGAGCCATAATAAGCTGAGAAATTAACTCGGTTACATATTGTTAGCCCTAGAAGAAAACCTCAAATTTGAATTTCAAAGCAGCTTATTTTTCAACTCGGGGCATGTCACTAATAATGTCACTTCCTCAATTGTTAAGGGCATTAGGCCAAGGGGGAACCCTTCAGAAAGCTAGGGACTTGAGAGTTTATAAAGGGATTAACGGTTTGAAGCCCTTTATTAACTGCACCAACCCTTACATTATTTATGGCTCGTTCACTCTCGATTTTAAAGGTTCCTTTAAAGAGTTTTTGTCCTTGCCCAATTTTGAAACACTTGAATCTCATAAGGGGAACTCGGAATTACAATGTATCCTTTGGGTTCAAGGATTCATTCAAGTTAATATCTTATGTAGATTCGTACGAGTTAAAAAATTAAAAAAGTCAGAGAAGCCTTTGTTCACTCGTGCACCAACTGGTGGGGTCCTTCAAGCCCTGCACTTCCTCCTGTCCTTAAAATGTCCCCCTTTCCCGTGTTTCTTTTTTCAGAGGAATTTCAACCAATCTTTCTTGGGGTGAGTCCTCAGTTTTAAGGAGTTTTAAGGGATGTCAAAGCAGGCTGGGAGACAGTTTGTTTAGGAAATAATGAGAGATCCTGGGGTGCATTTATATCATCTAGTCAGAGTATCCTTCAGTGCATTCCTTATATTTTTACATAAATTTCTACTTAGGACTCTTTCCCCCAAAACATATCCTATAAAAATAGTCGTAATTTATTTTTTATTTTGTCAAAGCTCCATCCTTATAAACTTTTTATTAGGTATTTTGCTGCGTTTTTAGTGCAATGGTGAATGTGTTTTATCATCTTTTTTTGATGATCTGTCTCCTCCCTTTGTTTTTGTCCAACTTTTGACATTTGTTTTTTTTGCCATCATTAATTTTTCCGGCAACCGAGCAAGGGAATTCCTGAAATCACAATTAATGTGCTTTTTGCAGGGAAGAATTTGGGTTAGTTTGTTGAGTTTTCGGTAGCTCAAATATGTTGGGAGATAAGGAAGGGTCGTCCAGACCGAAAGGTCTTTAAGGATTTAAGAGAATGTCCTAGCCTTTTTGGGTGGGAACCTTGTTAGTGCGGTTAATAATTGGAATTTCTGGAGGGAAATCCCTAAACCTGAGCCCTCCACGGGTAAAAGAAAGATATTTAAGTCAATTCCACATGTAACTCTTAAGGGGTGCCTTCATAGATATTTACAGTTTTGAGAGCAAAGTTGAGAGGAGAACTTGAGACAGTACAATATTTCAATGTCATTCTATTGGTATTTCTCTCCATTAGGTGAGATAAGACGAGGAGGACTTTGCCGAAAGGACGAGGAAAGAGGAGCAACTTTTTCATTGTCATCGTGGAGGGGAATCTCTTTTGAGGAGAAGAAGAAGAGTGGACTCAAAGTAATAAGAGGATCATCCCGGATCTCACTTAAACATCTGCTCCTCTTCCGACTCTTCATTTGCGTCGCCATCCTCGAAAAAAGTCCACAATCAAATAACTATCAGCTTACCAGATGATGATTCGTAGGAATTTGAGCATTATGGAGACACTCTGTTCCTGTCTTTCCTCTCTCACGTCAACCCCCAGAGTCCAGACTGGTCACAGGAGGATGTCAATCACTGTCACACTGGTGTTGGTCCTTATCATTGCATCTGCTGCAGTTTTCGCCTCCGATATCTCTCCTGCATTTGACGGTAAGTCACTTTTCTCAAACACCTTTGCTTTTTTAACAGAAATCTCGGATTGCCAAAAGTAAATATGAAATGACTGGGTTCAAGTCCCACTCCAGCATATCTTTCTTGATTCGGCCCGCTTATTTGCTTAAAAACTCTTTTGCTGCTCCACATGAGATTTAGGTTGAAATTACATACTGATTTACTCCATTTGAATTCAAAGTGCAAAGGATCGAATGATTTCTCGGATCCTCGGAGTCTCAAAAGTAATTAAACTCAGGGTTTGAGAAAGTGAATGAGTTAGAGTTTGCACACGGGGTCTAATGAATAATTTATGGAGCATTATTGGAGAGAAAAATGGCTTTTTATTGCATTAATAGGGCGGAGAGTGCAAGGGCAATCTTCTCCGTGTAGCTCCTAACATTGAAAGTTGGGGAAGGGTGAAGGCCATGCATACAAAACATTGGGAAAAGCCATTTAACCTCTTCCGAGTTTATATAATCGGAGTAAATTCGAACTTTTGAGAGCAAAAGTTACTCACAGGGCGGAAGTTCTCTTCTTAGAAAATCCTTCCTCGTCCGATTTCAACTCCTTTTTACACACCAAATGAAACCTCTTGAATCCTCAAAGGGGTTTCTTCAAGATATTTTGGTAAACTAGAAGAATGAACCCATTTAATGCCAGGAAGAGTGTAAATTTGGTTTTTCAACGAAAGTGTGGAGTATCAGCCGGTGGTGTGACAATAAATTTGGTTCGATTAAGAATTTATATGGATAGGGTGACGCGTGTTTAAAGGACATTAAGAAAAGGTCCAGCGAAACGGTTCAAAAGAGCTCCTTTATGATTTCCGCCGAGATGTCTTTTTGGGGATATTTAGGAGGGAATTTAAGGGGTCTGTTTTGGGTTAAAAGGTTTGAGGATTTAGTTCATTTCCTTTTTACTTCCCCATTAAGTTATCACCTCAATAAAAAGGTAATGAGATAATTTAGAAAGTATTAAATCCCAAAATAGGAATTGTGGATTGATTTCCAAATCCGAAAGAATACTTAAGCTCTTCTAAAAAATAGTGGATTTCAGTAGAACCTTGTGCGTCGACCCAATTTCGAATTGATTCGCTCAAAAAGGGATTTGTCCCTAGGGCTGGAAGAGATTTGTGGCCAATGCATCTCCCAAAGTAAGGATATTTGTACAAGTAGATGGGAAATTAATGAAAGTTTTTCGGTTTCGGTAGCCCCGTGGCTAGTCTTTTAAAATTGAGAAAAACTTCAAAATCCGATATCTTGGAGAACCTCCTCGGGCCCTCTGAGAACACTCATCACTTTTTTTCTGGAAGGCTGTGCATGCAGTTCTCGGTTTTATGCCACTTTGGGCAAAATTTTAAATCCTATTACAAATTCTGGTACTTTAATTTCTCAAGGAGAACAAAATGTGCATGTACTTCTGAATTGGATAATACCTTGTATGGGGATTAAAGTAGCAAAGAGGTGAATAAGCACGCCATGGCACTATTTATTAGGGCAATATCTCCATATGAGGATAGGGCCTATAAAAGTGCAATTTTAAGAGATTAATTTTTACAGATGCATATCCTGGAATTAAATGGAGACTCCAATTGAGCAAAAAAGGTTCCCCAAAGACTTCTCAAATATCTCCTTAATCTAAATTTTGGATTTCAAATTTAAGAAGGTTCCCTCGAGGTTTTTCGAGCATTAGAGTTGGGGGTGTGAAGTGGAAATGAAGTCATGACAGGAGGATTCCTAAGTTTAAGGTTGTTCGGATCCAAAAAAGAAAAAAAGCTCATCAACTAAGGATGAGCGAGAACCACTCTGATTTGCCAGGAGTGAAATAAATGTCATGTCCCCTCGTGTAATACCTGAATATGTAGAGTATGCTCAGAGTTGTTTTGAGCTTTCCGTTCTTCCTTTTGAGCGTGAACAAGAGAGCCCCTGGCAAGAGTTATAAGCTCTGGAGAGAGAGAGAGGATTATAAGATGAGCACGGAATCTTCGAGCTGCAATTACATAGTTGTGATGTATGTATCAGCGGGGCCTATGTAGCTTTCTCATCTTCCCCTCAGAACTGAATTAAGACATAACTTTGAAAGTACTACCTTTACTAGCCAGCCGCCTTTTTACATAAGCCGCTTCGGCTCAAAATCCTCCTCTGGAATAAAAAATAACTTGCCTAATGTTAAACCGATACTTTTATTTTAAGCTTTCAACTCAGTAATACACATGTTTCACTTTCATACAAGTTGGAATGAATAGAGTAAATTGCTGTGAGAATTAAGCGCATACCGGATCGTGCACCTTACCTAATCCTTTTCCTGTGAGTTTCAATTGCACTGCCATTAGTATGTCAAAGGGTTGCATGCGAGGATATTGTAATATGTACATTCTCCAAATCTTTCCTTCTTTCATCCCTCTTGGTATTTGATATCTTATTCTCTGGTTCAGAGGGGGATCTACTCGCATTTAAGCTCTGGGTTTAAATTCCAATTTGAGAACTCAATAGAAATAGAGATAGGGAGATTGGGGATTAATCTTTGGCTTATGGGATGTGCTGGTAAATACTTGTACTTGAATGTGCCGATCGTTTGCTCTTCCGGAGGAGAGATTTTAGGCGGTGAAGAACAGAGGGTTCACATCACAATTGCAAGAGCTGGACCTTTGAGGGATGTTTGCATTGGAGAGTGCAATATATCTACAATGTGAAAGATGAGGGTGGGGGGATCTTTTTGTTTTTTGGGGTCTCTGAAGTTCAAAAGTCCAATTGGCTCAGTCAAGCAAAGGCAAATCCGAGTCTGGGGGTTTTTTGCTCAGCTCCCCAAAATTCCCTTATGCTGTCATTTATCGGAGGGGGAGAGAAGACTTTTAGGAGTAATAATATTGAGGGTTGGGTTGAAATATGAACTGCTCAGAGATGGATGTGCAAGGGGGATTCGAGGAAAAGTCAAAGATAATTCGATCTATCCATAAGGGTGAAAACATAGCAAATCCCTCGACTGTGCACACATTTTAGTTGATTTTGAAGTGCACCATGCACCTCGGATATTAATAAGTAAACTCTATTTTTTCTCATAAGCGGAGATAAAGATAGAATTTAGCAAAAAAACGAGCGAGGATTTTACGATCCTTTTTACATGACATACATTTATACGATGTTTGCACTTTTGAGGGGTACACCCTATTTACAATCCCCCAATATCTTTACTTCTCTCTACACAAATACATTTATTCTTACGAGAACCATGTTTGTAGAGAGAGAGATGGTTGGATTTACTCGTGTAAATATATTACGAGAATCGTACCCCGGTTGATTACTTTATGAGAGTAGTTAACCGTAATGGGCCAAGGTCTGGGCTCCGATGCAAGATGGATAGGAATAAATACACCTCTGGATTTTCATCCCTCAAAGGTACAATTGAGCACCTGGGGAATAATTAGGTGGTAAGGTGGAAAAGATTTGAATCTCATTAAATTACAGTCTCTTGGTCCTCGTCTCGACTTAATATGGTTCTTGTAATTACTGAAACACTTTATGGACCGAAAAAGTAGGCACTAAATCCCCCAAATTCATCCAATATAAGGCTGGTGAGGGAGAATTCATTAGATGCATTCAATTCCACTTTATGCTCCTTCCAAATGTGCCATTCCCTTCATCCCCCTCCTCCTCCGGTGCATTATCATAATGGCTTGGGTGTCACTCTTAAGGAGAAACAAAAGACTCGGGGGACTCGGAGGAAGGAAGGTATGCAGAATTGAGCTAATAAAATGTCAGGGGGAGGTAGAACCATGTAAGGAGGGAGTCGGAGGAGAGATGTGAAATTAAATCGAATTTCTCATTCGTGTGTGTATTCCTCGGGAGCTTTTATTTATGCACACATTGTGCCCCTCCTGCTCCTCTTCTGCCTCTAATTTACATTAACATTTATGTGTATGTCGCTTGTCACACATTTTAGAGTCGAGTGTGTGTCAGACACTCTGAGAAGAGTGTCCCGAATTGTTTAAATTTTAATAAAGATTTCTCCTATACAATTCCCTTTAAATTCACTCTCAATTTGAAAGCCGGAACTTTGACTTTTCATGTTGCATTCGTCCGGTCCCAATTTAAACTCAAACAAAAGGCGTTTTATAATTTAAAAGATGCACTTTCATTAAATGGTTGGGGGTCGGCAATGCAATTGCCATTTGAGCCATTGAATTCTTGCAAATGTCGTGCCCTTTATCGAGTTCCCTCTTTAATAGTGCAGTTTGTAGAGCAATCGGATCGGAACGTGAGTTCTTGGAGGGTAAGGTGCCTCAAGAATACATATTGCTCTCGATCCCCCTCCTCCTCCCCGTCTTAGGAGCTTTTGTTTCTCGAATCGAACCCAATTTTTCAAAGCATTTCTCTCTTCCTACCCCTAAATCTTCAAGGGGTTCTTCTCAAGAGAGTAGAATGTACTCACTTCTCGTCTAATAAAGAACCAGAGGAATGGAAGAGATGGATGGCTAATTTCTCTCAAACTCTAAATCCAAAAGGATTTGGTTTTAGAACTTTTTGGGTTCTTACATTCGAACTCCAAGAGGCTGAGGGTTAGGGATTTATATAGGGAGGTTGAAGCGAATAAAGAATTGGGGAGTGAAGGCCTGCTCTGAGCTATTAGCATTACCTTCCCCAAATTCCATTTGATTTCCCCTCCGAATTTTCCGACTCCTGACTTTCTCAAACTCCCCCGCTTCCCTCTAATGATGGCCCGGGTGACATTTCCCTTTGTTAGTAGTATCTATCGTACTATGCGTGATGCAATGTCAGCTTCCTTCAACCATTATCAGGGTGTATTTAGGTCTCATTCCCTATTCCCTAATTCTGATTATAATTCCTTCCTTCCGTCCCCCTTCCTTTTCTTCATTATATTAAATTTCCTTGAATTCTCGACTTTCATAACTATATACCCCTAAATGGGGGATTCCTTTGGGAAGGCCCATTCAGAAGCAATTGATTCCCCCACTAATAATAATCCCCATTCTACTGTATTCTTAAACATGCACATGCATTATGCATTTTGCAATCTAAAAGGAGCCCATTTAGCCCGATAAATTAGCCCAAATTTCCCATATTATATTTTGAGTGCATATTTAACCGCACCTCTTTCACAAGCCCTAAATTGGC
>JAAZTK010001173.1:0-15104 GCA_036507255.1 Megalothorax incertus
AGCTGCAAAACCTTCAATCTCAAAGTTTTGCGTTGCTTCTCTCATAAATGACGTTTCTTTTGAGCTACTTGATAAAAGTTCAGAAGTCTCTGTATTTTCAGAAATAGCAAACTCTCTTGTCACCGAGCTAGACCAATTGGTTTTTACTTCTGTATAGTGGTCGACGTTGGAGTTAATAGTAACTTTAGCTGGAATGGGATCAAAAGCTTGATATGGGTTTATTTTCATCTCTGTTGTTTGCAAAAGTTGTTCAAGTACTGGTTCAAGTTCATATGGAAGTAGTTGAGGTTTTTGACTCTTATCAACATCAATAACTTTTGCTTCAATTGGTAAAGTAAGCTCGCGGTTAACAATTGCTGCAGTCTGGGAAATACCTTGATCACGCATATCATCATCAAAGAATGGATCAACAAATACTCCTTTTTTAGCAGTTGGATCTCTTGAATTTGCATCATTACGAAGACGTTCCGCGCTAACCAGTACATAAAGATCATTTATTCCTTTTTTCATGCTTTCCAAATCATTCATCGGAACAGCATGGATTGCATTGTTTATCACTTCCACTTTTTCATCTTTTTTCCATTTTTGATAAACATAAGCGAGAGAGAGCTGACCAGAAGGAGCTTTTGGAATAGATGGTCTCCATGCGTGTGCAATACCTTTTATTCTTCTGAGCGTTCCTTTTGCGTCTATTGTGATCAAATCATAGCGAGGCATTTTCCAATCATAATCAACTAGAACAAGTGTACCATCAACAGCTCCCTTAACTTTACAACCTTGTTGATTTATATCTTCTGGAGTTGCGCGAGTACAGCATCTATAAGTTATTTGATAACTACTACCAGGTGCAGGTTCTTTTCCAGGTAATGACCAATCAACAGTTCCAGCATGTAATTTATAGTCTGCAGTATTTTCATAAATAACATTACCTTGCTTTATTTGAATAATTTCAAGCACCGCAGAATCAGGAATAGGATCAACTGCTCCAGAATATGAACCGTGGGTTATAGTAATGGTTTTCTGAACCGTAATGTCTACTTTTTTGATTTCACTAATTGGAAAATCATTAACTTTGAGCTCCATTATTTTTTGACTATTTGGCTGAAAAGTATGAGGCTCTGATTCAACTGTTTTTATATCTGGATCTTCATCAAAGTAAACACGAAGACTGTGTGGCAACTCAATTTCATAGCCATCAACATGAGCTTTACCTTCATTTACCACAAACACTTGTTTCTTTCGACCTTCTTTTTCCTCTACTTGCAAAAACATTACTTCTAGGCCTTCTACAACGTAAGAACCATTTGCTTCGCGGTCATATCGAGCTAAGGCAGTCGTAACTAAATTAGCCTGAGGAGGCGCAGAATGCTGAATTAATACTCCGTTTTCAACGTTATAGATTGGATAGAATTCTCCATTTGCCTGATTATCAATTGCAGTTATCCCTTCAGCTTGGTAGCCCCAAGTAATTGTGCTTTTAAGTCTTGCAGCTCCAACTTCCTGATAATTTCTTGTGCCAACAGCAGGATCTCGAAGTGTGGCATCCTCTAGTTCTGTAATAGTTGATTCAGCGTAGAAAACACCTATACGAACGGTAGTATTAATTGGAATAACAAATTTTTCCCCTTTCACTTCTCTTAACTGCACCACGAAGATAGATTTTTCCTGCTTCAAGTGCGGTTTTACCAGTTTCAACGTCTATTATACAGTCGCTTCCTGTTATAATATCACCATCACGAAATATTGCATCGCCTATTCCTTTGAGCTTGGAAAGAGCATAATCTTGCATTTCATTTAATTCTGCAGATTGAAGTCCTCTACCAGCCAAGAATAAACTTCTTTCGTACTTTTTATCAGGATTAAAACGGTTATAATAACTATTTAATGTCATATTTTCCTTTTTCACCCCTTCTAAAATGTAATAACGAAAGAAAAAGTTTCACGGGTTGCAGCAGTTCTAATTAATGGTACCGTGTGCTCTAAGACCAATAAAATCCCAGGGTCTTCAATATCCTGTGGTTCAAAATATCTTTGTCCCTCAGGCAATTCTTCTTTTTTTACTTTTGTACCAACCATAACTCCAAGTTCCCTAATAACTTGATTTGCCGCATCCGTGAAATCGAAAGTAAATTTAAGGTACAAATTATTGGTTGGTACAGTAGAAGGCTTGAACCTGCCTGTTGGAGTAATTAATTCTCCGTTTTCATCACCAACACAAAAAAGTATCTCATCAACTGTGCAACGTCCAACTTCCTTTAATAGCTTTGTAGAAGTTATGAGTTCCTGTGGTGTATTTTGAGTATACTCTACAGTAACTGTGCTATCCACTGCAATAGAGCCTTTTTCTACGAGTTTGATTATACCAATATTACTATCAACTGTATAATCTACGCTTGATTGATAAGTTGTTTGCCCTTGAAAAACCTTAACATCTTTAACTCTAGAGTGATCAAGTGTTAATTCGCCATCAGGGGTAAAAAAATTTTCTACTTTGTGACTACTTTCCCAGCTTGAATCTCCACTTCCCCAAGCAAGATGTATGGGTTGTTCTTTAATGCTAGCAGCAATAACCGCTCTACCGGGTTGTGTGAGGACTGACATAGTTCAAGAAGCCTTATAAATATATATACAAGATTTGAAAAATTTATGTCCAAAAAATCTTTACAACTCAATTTATTTGACTAACTTATCATACTATATATGATATAACATATTTTTTTAATATATTATGGACGTTTATCCAAATCATGAATTTTGGGAAAGTGATTTAGAAGTACCAGTGAGTTATTTATATGGCTGCTTTCAGAGTCTGGAAACGCGTAAATTATGGCTTGATTCCCTTTCTGGTAAACAATTAAATATTATTTTTCAAAACTGCTTTAAACATTATCTAAATAGACAACTTTTTAACGATGGAGGCCATGATGATACATCGACTCAACAAAAACGAAAAATACTTATTAATTATTCCGACTCTCTTTTTAATTATTATCTCGTTAGCTATTTTGATCGCGCAAAACTTGAAGCTGCGGTTAGTGAAGTCGCAAGGTTTGCGCTTACTCAAGAGCTAATGGCATCATATTTAATAAAAAACAATACTAAATACGATAAGAGGTCCTTATTATTTTTATTATTCCACATAAATTATGAATTTCTCAAATCTGTCTATCACTTTGATAAAGTGCAAAAGAAAGGATTTTCATCTTTTACTTTACAGCATCCTCCAAGACAGATGAAAATTCCATTTAAAAATTTTATATCAAAAGAAGTCGTTTGTGAATTATTACAAGAATACGATGCTAAAAAAAATGATAGCTTTGAAACTCAGCTACAAGGTTTTTTCTATCATCAAGATCGTATATATGTATTTATACGTCGAGCTAATGATATAGATTTACTGTTAAATTCAAATAAAGTTGTTCACGGTCATAAGCCTGATTGGATGATTTTAGATTTTTCACTAAATGGCACTAAGGTAAATCTTTGTGCTAAAAATACTAACAAAGCTGTAGAAATAGCAAATAGCATTATCAGTTGTTACTTTAACTGTGAATGTGTTTTTGTAAATGTACAAGACCAGAATTTTTCAGTACAAGTACATAAATTTCTACAAACGTGTATAGAAGGATCCGATTCTAATATTTGCATGTTTGAGTTAAAGTTTAAATCAACTTCCTTCAAGAATAACAATACCTATCTTACTTTAACTGTAAAGCCATATGGTTCTATTGCATCAGAATTACATGTGTTAAAACCATCGATTGGCAACATACTACAGTCCATTCACTCAGTCAAAGTAATGTTTCAAGACAAAAAGGTAACATTATCTTTTAAATCAAGTGGGGAATATATAACAATTTATTATTCAGAGCATCCATTAATAAAAAAGAAAGAGAAGATCTAAAAATGCATATGAAACAATCCTATGGACTTACAATCTTGTCAAGAGCAAATAGCTGATCTTTTAAGCTTAAGTAACTCTTGGATTAACTCAAGTCAAAAGCATATCAAAGCAGCAAAATACTTATCTGAGCTTGGATTGATAAAAATGCAAGAAAGATACTATATTATCTGTTCTTATGAAGAAGATCACCTGGATTGGCCAAATGTAATTGATTTTGATTGTAATAATGAAATTTTCATTGATCCAGATTTTGATGAAGCATGTGATGATATTATTTGTGAAAATTGTTGCCGTTATATTTTCCCTAATACTTATAAAAAACAAAGGTTTCATCTTCTATCTGTATACTTAAACCCAGAAAAGATTATAGTCTGGTTTGAAGGTCAATTGAATAACTCAAATTTCATGTGGCACAAAGTAGAAAATGGAGTTTATTATGTTGGCAATCAAGGTAGTATCATAAATTTAATTATTCTTGATTTTTGTACTGATGCAGCATGCTTAACTATAGATAGACTTAAAGTTCATCCTACAGTGATCATAACACTCAGAAAAAACGTACCAAATCTATTACTTACTTTATCCATAGTGCCAATAGTTGATCTTTTTTGTCAGCATAAGACTTTAACTGAAATATTCCAAGAGGCGGTTAAAAAAGGAGTACCAGAATTAATACCAAATACTTCTTTGCAAGTTTTACCAACTTCATATATTTCGCTCAAACGTGTTGAACCAATTGTATCCAAAAAACTTCTGGAATTACAGGTAATAGAAGGTACGGTATATATTAACAATATTGAAGTGATAAATAAAAAAGCTGTGTCATGTCTTAACGTATTTCGAGTATTATTCAAACAATTTTTACACGACTGCGAAACAGAATTACCATCTGAAAAGCACACACTTCTCAGCATTAACCAACTAGAAGAACGTTTAAACCTTAGCTTAGAGGCAGATTTAGAACATCAAATCAGAAAACCACTAAATACGATTCAAAGAACAATAAAGACCCTACTCGCTAAGGAATTAGGATTGGGCGTCGAACGCAATGATGTCATTCAAATGCTTGGTTGGCCAGGTTCATCGCGTAGAGATTATGGTTACCGCATTAACCCTTTTACTCTAACTGTAAAAAAATAATTCACTGTATTTTTTTATTTTTTAGATAAGCTTCCACTAGCCACTTGATCTACTGAACTAACTGAACAAGATGTTGATGGCTGCTGTTCGGAAGTGTTTTTAACTTCAACAGAATCTTTCGTTATATCAAGCCCAAAGGAATCAAAAAGCTTTACAAATTCTTCAAGTTCGCCACTTTGTTTACTACTCTTCTGATTTTTTGAGCGAGATTGCGAAGATGTTGATGGTCCTACAGAATGACCTGGTAGTTGCCGTTCTGAAAGTTTTATATCTCGAAGTGTCCTTATATACTCTTTACCACTTTTTTTATCTTTATAATCTAAAATAGATATATTACCCTCGCATTTAATACCAGCTCCGTTATCTAATAATAAATTAAGAATTTCACCATTATCCTTTGTAAGAGCAAGATATGCTGGAGTAAAACCACCTGCATCTGTAACATTAAGGTTAGCCTTTCTATTTATAAGCAACTCTACAATTTTTTTATTGCCATTATAAGACGCAATAAGAAGCGGATTAACCTTGTTCTTAATGGTTTGAATATCAACATTTGCTCCTCTTTTTACCAGCAACTCTACAACTTTTTCATTACCATTTTTAGCAGCAATGTATAGAGGAGTGCGACCCTCTTTGTCAGTAAAATCAACTGCAGCTTTCTTTTCTAATAAGAATTTAACAACTTGTTCATGATTATTCTGAGAGCTCCAGTGTAGTGGAGTACTACCATCACTAGCTTGAGCATTAACATCTACACCACCTTCTAGTAAAAGCTTTATTATTTCTATATGACCACAACATGCAGCCCAGTGCAGTAAAGTAGCACCATCCTTACCTTTTGCATTTATGTCAGCTCCTCTATGAAATAAAAATTGTACGGTTCCTACATGACCATGAACAACAGCCCAAGATAATGGAGTGTTGCCGTTATAGTCCTGAGCATTAATACGATTACGCCACGCTGGCTTTGTCAATAGAGATTTTATGGCGTTTATATTGCCCTGAGATGCAAAAAGGTGTAACTTATAAGCACCATTGATTTGACCAGCAAACATTTCTTATAGCCCTCTAAACATGTAATATACTATTTTAGTGATACGTTACATGCTAAGTAAAGGGTTTTTTATGTAGTGAGGTTGATTGAAGAAATTATGGTTACCGCATTAACCCTTTTACTCTGACTGTAAAAAAATAGTTCATTTTTAAATACAGTATCTCAATTTTGCATTTGCAAATTTCTGTTGCAAAAAGCTGTTTAAATTCTTCTGCTGTATTATTTTTAATTACATCTGTATTATTCTCAAGAAAAAATAGCAGAATATCAATAGCTTAAAAATCGCATCTGTATTATTTATTTTTGCTTCTGTCCTACATAAAGATCTGAAGAACTCTCATCCTTAAAAGCATCAATTTGTTTTTAAGGAAAATTATGAAATCAGAACTTGCTATAGTTATTAAAAATGTAAAATATCAAGCTTATAAACTGAAACTTTCTAAGTGCTTTATTGATGAAGCTCAGAAAGATCTTGAACAAGAGCTCTTCTGTGAAGTCTGGCCCTACCTTAATCGTTATGATAAGGACAAAAGTAGTTTTAATACTTTTGTCGCAAAATTAGCTGAACATCGTGCCAATAATTTATTGCACAAACGGTTATGTATAAAACGTGATATCAGCAATTACATTATTTTTGATTCTGCAGAGCTTCTCCTGGATGAAGTAGCAAAACGTATTGATATAGACTACATGATTTCAACTTTACCACAAAAGTGGCAAGATATATGTGAGCAGCTTAAGTTCTTTAACTTATCTGAAGTTGCGATGATGAACAACATATCACGAACTACCTTAAACAGCATCATAAGGAAAATACGTATTAAACTATCTCCAATTTACTATAAGAACAAAAAGAAATTTTGAACAAAATTTTTGCGTTTCTTGTATATATTAGTAATAGCATGGAGATAAAAAATGACTCTTAAAATTTTAAATAACAACGAAAGACTAAGAACGACAACAGGCATAAAAATGGTCATTTTTGGACCATATGGTATAGGTAAAACAAGTCTTTTAAAGACTTTAGATGAGCCAACACTGTGTCTTGATTTTGAAGCAGGTCTTCTTGCTGTTCAGGATTGGCAAGGAGATTCAATCAGCATTCGCACTTGGAATGATGCGCGAAATATTGCTTGCCTAATTGGTGGTCCAAATCCTGCTTTAAAAGCTGATCAAGCATATAGTCAAAAACACTATGAAAATGTTTCTAGTGAAAACACTGAGCTTTCCGCAACGCTTTCTAAATACCGTTGTATTTTTATTGACAGCATAACTGCTGCATCACGTCTATGTTTATTTTGGGCAAAACTTCAGCCTGAGTCTTTTTCTGAGAAATCAGGAAAACCAAATACAATAGCAATGTTTGGTACAATTGGTCGAGAAATGATAAGTTGGTTAACTGAGCTTCAACACACAAAAGACAAAGATATTATTCTAGTTGGTTCTCTTGAGCAACGTTCTGATGATTTCAATCGCCAATTTTGGACTCTACAGTGCGAAGGTAACAAAACTGCTAATGAGATACCAGGAATAGTTGATGAAGTAATCAGCATGGTTGGTATAAAAAGAGATGATGGTACGGAGAAACGTTCTTTTGTTTGTCATACTATTAATCCTTGGGGATATCCAGCGAAAGACCGTAGTGGCCGTCTGAATATGGTTGAAGAACCACATCTGGGTAAATTACTCACAAAAATCAAAAATAAAGCTGTTTTCTAATCTTACTTAGAAAATTGAATTTTTAACAAAATATGGAGGGTAACCTATGTTACAAGAACTTTTAACTGATTTCAATAATGTCAAATCACAAAGCAAGTTAATACCAAAAGGTACAACTGCAAAGGTCAGAATGACTATTAGACCTGGTAATTATGAATGTTGGCTCACCAAAAGTCTAAGTACTGGTAGCATTTATTTAAATGCAGAATTTACCGTGATTGAAGGTCCGTACACAAAACATAAGATTTATCAGATGATTGGGATTAAAAGTAGCAAAGCAGAAGGTGCTGAAGATATATGGGGAGAAATGGGTCGCTCTATGATTCGAAGTATTTTGGAATCAGCGCGTAATATTAGCCCACATGATAATTCAGAAAAAGCAATGCATGCGCGAAAACTCAGCTCAGTTGCAGATTTAAATGGTTTAGAGTTTACAGTGAAGGTGGGTGTTATAACTGATGAGTATGGAGAAAAGAACAAAATTGCTACAGTTGTTACTCCGGAATATCAAAGAAGCTATGAATCTGATTTAATACCATTTTAATGAAGTACGATGAAGCAAAGCTGTGGACTGCTGTTGTCACTCAGGCTATTGAGGATGCAGTAGGAAAAGACCACAGGCTGAGAAAAGAAGCTCTTCAGTGGATTTACAGTTCACGATCTTTTGAAATTATCTGTGAGCTTGCTAACCTTGATTTTAAACGTCTAAAAAACATATTGGGCAGATTTGGAGTAAGTAAGGAGGGCTTTATGTCTAAAACGGAAGTATTAAAGAATAATCTTAAAGATTGTGTGCTTCATGATGGGGAATTTCACCAAAATAAGTTTTACACTAGAAGCTTAGATGAAGTATTTGGAGCAAAAAGCAGGCAAACCTTTCAAAGAAAAAAAGATGTTTGGGATTTTAACTACAAACTCTGGCAAACCACATTACAAAAATAGAAAAAAGCATTTCAAGTTCTAAAAATTAGCTAAGGGAATTCTATGGATACTTATTGTAATTTTAATACTGCAGCTCAACAAAAAAATGGGCATTATGAACCGTCATTTGAAAAAGAGCAGCTAAAAGATCAGCTTTTACTAAATATCAGATCTTGTCTTCTTCACCTTTTGCCAAGAGGCACTTTCCGTGGTGATAAGTTTTATGTAGGTAGCATAAGAGGAGAAAGGGGAAAGAGCTTAGTGGCGGAAACAAGAGGAGAAAAAATTGGATTCTGGCACGATTTTGCAACAGGTGATGGTGGTGATATCATCGATCTTTGGGCAGCTATACATGGAAAGAGTGTAAAAACAGAGTTTCATGAAATAATGGCTTCTATAGATAAGTGGCTTGGTATAAGAGAGCAAAGCAATGCTAAAAAGATAAAAAAACTTGATCAATTTATTTGGAATTATCTCGATGAAAATGGCCACGTTATTGTTGAAGTTTCCCGCCATGATACACCTAAGGGAAAAAAATACCTGCCTTTTGATGTTAAAAAATCTACCTTCACTGCACCAGAGATAAGGCCTCTATACAATATACCAGGTATTTTAAAATCTGATAAAGTTATTTTAGTTGAAGGAGAAAAATGCGCTGAAGCACTTATAGAACAAGGCATTACAGCTACAACAACAATGTCTGGAGCATACGCACATATTGACAAAACTGACTGGTCACAGCTTAAAGGTAAACACATTATTATTTGGCCTGATAATGATGAACCAGGTAAGAAATATGCCGAAAATGCTGCAAAAAAGCTTTTAGATCTAGGTATTGCATCACTTTCTACTATGAAAATTCCACAAAATAAACCAAAGGGCTGGGATGCCGCAGATTGTGTACAAGAAAATATAAACGTTTTTGATTTTATTGAAAATAACTCAAGAAAGGCAATTATTAAACCACCACTTAATATTCTAGACTGGAACGCAGGTCGTTATATTGGCCCAGTACCAGAACAAAAGTTTCTTGTTGAGGGTCTATTCCCTTTAGGTGTAACTTCAATAGTAGCTGCTATGGGAGATGCTGGTAAAGGCATGCTTCTTCTTGATTTAGCACTTAAGGTTGCAGGTGATAAAGATCAGATATGTGGTTTTGGTCCTTTGGTTACTGAACACGGTTCTGTTGTGGTTTTTTCTGCAGAAGATGATATGGGCGAAATACACCGCCGTTTAGAACGCCTTGATCCTCAATGTGAAAGGTTAAAATATAAAGATAGGTTATTTATTGTACCATTACCAAATGTAAGTGGATCTCTTACAATATTAAGAAGTGTTCGTGGTAAAAGTGTTGAAGTTTCTCCTGAATTCGAGTTCATAATAAAACAGCTCGAGGGAATTAAAGATCTGAAATTAGTTGTGTTTGATCCTCTTTCATCATTTATCCATGCAGATATAAATGCTGATCCGGCAGTGGGAGATTATCTAATGTGTTTACTATCTGATTTAGCATGCAGCGCTGGAGCTTCAATAATTACTGCTCACCACATGAGAAAGCCAAAGAGTGAAAAACCTATATTAACTGTTGAACAAGCACGTGACGCTATTAGAGGAACCTCTGCTCTTGTTAATGGTGTCAGGTGCTCCTACGCTTTTTGGCAAGTGGAAAACACGGCTAAGACAGAGATCTTTAAATCAATAGGGGAAACTCCAAGGCAGAATGCTTTGTTTCATGGAGCAGTTGTTAAAGCAAATGGTTTGGCTGACCGCACTGTAAGAACTTATCTAAGAAATCAGGAAACAGGGCTATTGGAAGATATAACAGCACAACTAAAACTTAAAAATGCTAGTGAAAAAGACCTTAAAATAGATCTTACTGATGCAATTACACGATCTGCTATTGCAGGACATCCATTTACTCATACAGGAAGCACAGGAGTATATAAGCAACGTCATAGACTACCTGAAATTTTTCATAGCATGGGAAGGGATAAACTAGAACGTATAGTGCAAGAACTTTTACAAGCAAAGCAATTAGTTAAAGGTATGGCAGCTGGTTCAAAAGAGGATAAATGGCTTGATGTTAAAGCAGGACCATTTGCCCGCGGTATAGGAAAATTCACTCCTGGGGCTGAAGATCTTAGTTATAGATAAAACTTAAAGTCTATTTGGAACTGTACACAAGAGAAATTTAATCAACTAGTAAACAACAAAATAGGGAAAAATTGCTTATTTAGGAAGATATTCTGTATATGGTGCTATTCAGAAAGGATATTTTGAAAATCCTGAAAAACTAAATTCTTCTGTAAGTAAAGAAGTAGTTACATTCAAGCAAGCAAACTTAAAGTTATGGTGCGTAGTTGACTTTTCTCACATTATCTCACATAATATCACATAATATACATGTGAGTAAAATATGGGTTGGAGGAATTTTCGTCTTAGTACACGCCTCAGCTTAGAGCTGCCTGTAATTGAGCAAGTGTACGAATTACTTACTGCAATTGATAGTATTAAAAATAGCTGGCAAATAACAAAAAAACTTCTACCACAAACTATTGAGAGATTAACCAACTCAGTTATTGTTACATCTTCTGGTGCATCTAATCGTATTGAAGGAAATCGCCTAACTGATGAGGAAGTGGAGGCTCTATATAAGAATTTACGTATTAAGAAGTTTAAAAACAGGGATGAGCAAGAAATTGCTGGTTACCTAGAAATGCTTGAATGGATATTTCATGATTACACAGATATTCCAATTAGTGAGTCATCAATACTACACATTAACAACCAGATGCTGATTTATAGTGATAAAGATTTATATCATAGAGGAGAATATAAGATCGGTCCTAATAGAGTTGAGGCAAAAGATCAAAGTGGAAATATCATTGGTATTATTTTCGACCCAACACCACCTTATCTTGTTAAAAAGGAGATGCAAGAACTTGTTGATTGGTACCATTGGGCCTTAAATAGTAAATTTAAGCATCCTCTTATCATTGTTGCCAACTTTATTTTTGAATATTTAGCAATACATCCTTTTCAAGATGGAAATGGTAGGACTAGCAGATTGATAACAAATTTAATGTTGCTACAGCAGGGCTATAATTTTGCATCTGTTGCATCTCATGAAAGAATAATTGAAACCAATAAACTTGACTATTATTTAGCACTTAATAAAACACAAAGCAGCTGGAAAAGTAATAAAGAAGATATTTCCCCATGGTTAATATTTTTTCTTAATATACTTAAAACGCAAGCAAATGAAGCACACAATATTCTTGAATGTGAAAAAACTGAATACTTATTATCAAAGAAACAATTGCTCTTATGGGAATGGGCACTGAGCCTTACAGATAAAGAATTTACTAGAAAAGATGCTATAGAAGCTTTAGGATTTCCTCCAAGAACAGTAGAAGCAATTATAAAAAAACTACTAGATATGAAATACTTACAGCGTCTTGGACAAGGCAGAGCTACTAGGTATAAAGCTGTCATATAAAACCTGAAGTATACAAATAACTGCATCAACTTCTTCATACTTCTATATTACTCACAAATAGAAATGTAATGTTGTATTCACTAATAATTTCATTACTTCAGAAGCTTATAAAATCAAAATTATTAAATTAAAAATTGTAAACCGCATCATATACACAGCTATTTCAATGAAAAATTCTTTCATTTCAATCAAATTTTAGAGCTAAGAATTACAAGTACAGGTAGTATTTATCTCTATTACAAGTGATAATTTTCAACTAAAGAGTGATGGAATATACTGAAAACAATACCATCAATAATTGAATTACATTCCTGATTCCTTGGCTCCTAAATAAGTAATGAGAAGTCAGGAAGCTAAAAGTCGCTTGAATTCTAAATTTTTCCCATCTATTCCTAAAAGGATTCCTAGTAGTTTGGTATCTGAAGTCCTCCAATATAGAGGGTTCTAGCTTTCTAAAACCCTTATATATTATATATATATAAATAAAAGTAATAATAGAAATAATATAAAATAATATAAACTAATAATAAAACATACAATTATAGTAAATCTAGATACATTCAACTAAGAAAGAATCTCTGATCCAAAAAACAGTGTTAAACTCATAAAATAAAACGTAGAAAAAACAAGTTGCTTCTAATGCCTTTTTAAAAGGGATCTAAAAACACAAAACAGGAGAGGTCTGTTTTTTGTGTTAGTCGTTTTAAGAAACAAAGCTCCATCAAACAAAAAGCCTTTTTACTCAAAATCTCTTTCAAGCTGTTTGGTAAACAAATTGGTTAGGTGGGAACTAAATTGGCTTTAATTGCGTTTTAAAGCGATGCTGCGATCTTGGGATAAAGATCATTCACTAGCTACCCAAGTAACGCTTGTAGCATGGTTTAAAACAGGAATAGAAGGCATGGTTCTTATCAGAACAATCTTTGTTCTTAGCTGGATAAAAAACACCCTAGGTAGCCTAGCATATTTTTTGTTAGTTGAAAATATTTTTTCTCAAAAACAAAGATTTTTTGGACAAAAATTTTTCAAATCTTGTATATATTATATATCACCTAATTTTTCCGATGCACATATTAACACTTGATTTAGGCAAACAAACTGGGTGGGCTATTCTACATGATGGAATAATTCAAAGTGGAAGTGAGAGTTTTCACTCTAGTCGGTTTAGCGGAGGTGGTATGCACTTCTTAAAATTTCGTAGCTGGCTCAATTTGATGAAAGAAAAATTTCCAAATATTGAAACAGTTTATTTTGAAGAAGTAAGAAGACACTTAGGAACTGATGCTGCTCATTGCTATGGAGGGTTTCTAGCTCATTTAACTGCTTGGTGCGAAGAGAACCACATACCCTACCAAGGTGTTCCTGTCAAGACCATAAAACTCTTTATCGCCGGCAAGGGTAATGCAAGTAAGGCGGAAGTAATTGAAGCTGTGAAAAATAAAGGATTTGTACCTCAAGATGATAACGAGGCAGATGCTTTGGCTATTATGTTTTGTGCGCAAAAATACCTTACCTATAGTTCTGGCAGTTCTTGTTACAAAGAGTATGAAAATATCAAGAAATATCTTTAAATATTAAAACACAGCCATATATATCTACACTAGAAATAATATCTTGGATTATTAAGCAATAACTCTAAATAAGAAGCAATATAAATTAATAAGTTAATTATAATAATGAAAAAACCTTCGTATATTAACCAAATTTACGGGTCCTTCTCAACTTATAAGCGAAGTGGGTGTCCGAAGCCCGGGCCTTTATTAGCGTTAGAATGATTTCAAATGTTAACTGTTTTACTGATATATTAATTCGTTAAATCTATGAATTTGGAACTTCACTATTACCCAATCGGGAATCTCATCGAATACGACCGCAATCCCCGCAAAAATGACGTTGTGGTGAACAGAATGTGTGCCTCTATTCGTGAGTTTGGCTTTCGTATTCCAATAGTTGCAAAAAGTGATGGTACGGTGGTTGATGGCCATTTACGCCTTAAAGCCGCAAGAAAGCTTGGCATGGATAGTGTCCCTGTTGTTCTTAGCGATAATTTGAGTGATGCACAAACTAAAGCTTTTAGATTATTAGCAAATGAGTCAGCTAACTGGGCGAAGTGGGACGATGATCTGTTAAAACTTGAACTCCAGGATCTTGAAGATTTAAATTTTGATCTCAAGTTAACTGGGTTTGAACTGGAAAAAATCCAACGTTTTCTTGATGATGAATACAAAGATGAAGAAAAAGATCTTGCTGATTTAAATGAACACAGTTGTAAAAGTAAGCTAATAGTCACAAAACCAGGAGATTTATGGATTTTAGGTGATCATAAAATTTACTGTGGTGATAGTCAAGTAGTTGATTCATTTAAAGCGATTTTAGATGACAAAATGGCTGACATTACCGTTTGTGACCCTCCATACAACGTCAATTATGGGGAAAGCCAACAAAAAGGTGAAAAAAGAATATTAAATGATGATCAAGGTGAAAAATACGAATTGTTCCTCTATGGCATTTGCTCTCACATTTTAGCATATACCAAAGGGGCAATTTACATTTGTTCATCATCATCTGAGCTTGCTACGCTGCAGAAGGTATTTGAAGAAGCAGGAGGACGTTGGTCAACATTTATCATTTGGGCAAAGAACCATTTTACTATTGGGAGGTCTGATTACCAAAGACAGTATGAACCAATACTTTATGGTTGGAAAGATGGAAGTAAACGCCAGTGGTATGGTGGAAGAAATCAAAGCGATCTATGGTTTTATGACAAACCTACTTACAACTCACTGCATCCAACAATGAAGCCAGTTGAGTTAATGGAGCGAGCAATAATAAACAGTAGTAGGCCAGGTGATATAGTTCTTGATCCT